>JAUMHQ010000070.1:509169-529607 GCA_032361165.1 Enteromius paludinosus
TCTCAAATGAGCCATTTTAATCTAGATTAATCTAGATTAATTTCAAAATTAATCTAGATTAATCTAGATTTAAAAAATTTAATCTATGCCCACCCCTAATCAAAAGATTAATTTAAATGCAATGACATAGTATTTAAGGCCACCAAGTATAAAGTTGGTCCCAATGATTTTATGGCCATTTATGGTAATACCATTAGAGATGAACCAGTTGGAGTACCATGCAAATACTGTGGCATATGAACATTCATCCGGTACCACAATTTATTACAAGATTTTCTTGAAATACTTGGCTCTGATTGGTTAAACCCGGTATTTATTCAAATAGTTTTGTATAACGACCACTAATCTGACTGCTCCAGGAAACCAGCATTGTACACAGCTGCACTAAAGTATCTGACATCACTCCACTTTCTTTTTCTTTAAATTACATACAAATGTAAATTCATTATTATTATTTAATTGTTTCAGCCTCAGATTTTTTCAACTCTTTTTTTCAACTCTTAAAACATAAAATATTTTGTAATGGGAGAAAAACAATGCAGAGTATGACACTACTAATGACATTAAAATGTGCACAATAGCATCCAGTAGAATAATTTAGCGTAGTACAGTGAGAGTCCCGCACATGGTCAGCACAGTCTTAACATGCATTTTCCCTCGGCCAAACCAAACGCAGTCTGTAATGATGAAATTGCCTGGATGCAGGGCTTGAACCAATCTAAAGGCCGTTAGCTTAAGGACAGTTGGAGAGCTCTTTAAAGGCGGTGTTACCCCAGACTGAGGATGGAGATGTGAGGGTTCGACCACTCCAACCTCTTCACATGAGGCACAGTGCAGATTGGAACCTTCTGGCAAGCTGATGATCACACATATTACTTACAACACAAAAGCAGTCCAGACATCTGACATAGATTACAATCTAACAGTCAGTGGCAATAAATGCTTTCCAACATCCCCCTACAAAGAACATCATTGGGTAAACCGGGAAACGCAAAGTGTGCATGTGAGAGAATGCTAACTTTAAAAGTTATTATTACGCCATTATGTTTCCAAACTGGCATTTGCATAGCGTATGTGCCAGTGATGAAATTTTAATAAGAGTCAATTACACACATTAAAGTAGACACCGTGGAAATGTAGCAGGGGTCATTGGCAACACAATATTCTAAGGCCTGTATGCTGTAACATTGCATCAGCATGGGAAGTTCAACAAATGTGTTAATTGCTGGAGTCCTTTCAAGCAACGCCAAGTGTTTTGCAGCCGAAAGCCTTATACCATCTATTATATAAAAACTGTCTTTCTAATATGCTTATTACATCATGTCTACAACAATTGTCATCAAAGGTTTGGCTCTCTATGTGACAGACCTGCTCCTATGGCTCATTGGGTTTCATGTTCAGGCGTTTGCTAAGCAGAGATGAACAAAGGAAACCAAAGATAGTCGATCTTTAAAGTTTTGTGACATTCTAGTACCGTTCCCCTTGGCTTCATTTCAAAGCATGTCTCGCTTGAATTAGAAATATTCACACCCTTGATCGTTTTTTTCCTTTTATGCCACACTATAATCTGAACCCAATGAATTCACTGTGAAAATCATTTACTGAACAATTTTCTTAAAAATCATATTCTCTTTCCGTTTCTATAGAGAGAGAGAGCATATTAATATAAAAATCATAAATAAAAAAAAAAAAAAATGGCAAAATGTATTTTGTCATGACTTCATTTTAGTTGTAAGGATAAGTTATTTGTTACTGCTTGTAATGCTTTTTTAGAAATGTGAAGTCTTGGAAAGTTTGTCCATTGTTGCATTTATATTTCTGAACTGCAGCAGACAACAGCTCAGGAACAAGATGAATCATTGTCAAAAAGGAAGCAGAGTGGCGTTTCATAAAAAAAAAAAAAAAGAAATCTTTTCCAATCACCTCCCTGGAAATGGAGAATTAGCTGAAACACGAGGACAATTACAAGTGGGCCTAGTGTAAAGACCACGAGGACTAGGAAAATAAACCAATCGCAGTCCTCTAGAATCAATCTGGTTTACTTTAAAAAAAAGCCCTCTGAACTCGTGCCAGCTCCTTCCATCCAAATAATTTATCCCTGCACAGCCTTATGTTTTCACCTTTAAACATCGACAATCAAGGAGAGCCTTCTTGTCCCCCT
The DNA here is from genome assembly GCA_032361165.1 of Enteromius paludinosus. Classification (NCBI taxonomy): domain Eukaryota; kingdom Metazoa; phylum Chordata; class Actinopteri; order Cypriniformes; family Cyprinidae; genus Enteromius; species Enteromius paludinosus. The sequence goes on from JAUMHQ010000070.1 coordinate 511,331, forward strand.
TTGCTTTGCCTTTTGTTCGCCGCAGCAAGGTCGACTGAACATCGCACCTTACAAGTAACATTAGAAATATCTAATTGCGCAGAGGAATGCAGGTCAGCCTTTTGAAGTCGCTTGTTTTTTTAGCACTTAAGTCTATGGGAAAGACTGCGTGGGCCAGCTTGTCTTTCAGCTTCTTAAACCGCCTTTTTTCACCATCATCCCTTTTACAGCTTTTCTCATTACGCCATTTGAAAAACAGTGTCTGAGGAGCAGTGATGCATGAATGAATTATTTAGGCGGAGCAGTGGATAGGCCTGACAGTGTGTGCAGAGTTTTAGTGCAGTGCAAGCGAGTCCTCCGAGGCACATCAGAGGGGCCGAAAGCCATAATGTAAACCCCCTTTTATACCGAGGGAGAAGCGAGACTACAGCTGTAAGCTTTATTTAGTAAAACAGACAGTTTGTAAAGACGAGCCAAGGCCGCGGGATTTCAGAGGGTTGACGTGCTGCATTTACTGTTTATTATGGACAAAGCGACTGAGATCAGGAGCACGGGTTTGTGAAAAGAAAATACTTTTATTGCAGTTCCTTTGTTTAAGTGTTTGAAATTGGTAGCCATGGAGAACATTTGAACGATTAGCAGACTGTTGTCCCAGACAATATCGTTGAATCATTCAACACGGCATATTAAGCTTGACGTTAGCGAGCGCATGTCCACAGTACTGAACTCACACAGTCTCCTGATGCTAAAACATTTCTGAAGTGGCATTGTTCAACCAAAAAAATAGATAAATATATATATATACACACACACGATTTTGATAAACAAATGATGGTATGACAAAGAGAGATAATGACAAAGATAACATAAAACAATGACAAAGACAGCATAGTACCACCACAAAGTAGTACATATGCTCTAATGTGGCTTCTGAGGACGTATGTTGTTGTACATCTGTTTCACTCTAGCATCATGCTAACATGAAACACTCTTAGGGTACATTTTAATGATCTAAGTGCATGGTCTAAAGAGCATGTGCACTTAGACCATGTCTAAATCCACAAGTTCTATGGAGAGAAAAATGGTCTGCTTGTCTGATGCAAGGTCTAAAGCTCTGTTTAGTCCAATGACTATAACGATAACAATATTAGCATTCACACCAGCAATCCATGTTGTCTGTTTATTCTAAGTGCATACTGCCACTTTAAATTCATGAGCTAGTAACAACAGGATGGTTTCTGATTGGCTTGTCAATGTATCGTTCGTCAGCAGAAAAATAAATTGTTCTAAAAATGATTCCAACAATATTATTTGTCTGTGCCTTCATCGTTATAGTTGTGGTGTGTACTCTACTCTTTGATACTGAGAACAGTTCTCTGTTAAAAGGTTCTGTTAAAAAAAACAAAAAAACAGCACATGCTGGACCAGAGTGAGCATGATTTCTCCAAGTTCTCCAACTATCCTGTTGATCCTAGAACAACATTCCAATCAACCAATGAGATTTGAGGGATAATTTTCAGGAAATATCTGTGTTAGGCTTATGATCAGGGTTAGGTGCTTCTACAGCCTTGTTAATCAGTCATCATTTCCCACTTTTAGGAATACATTTTGGGTAAGGTTAGGTTTAGGGGTAGAAATTGGGATAAGTCTATATTTTTGGACAGTAATGTTGATCCAGGATCACGTCTTACTTGGCAAAATCAAGGTGACCGCTGGTCCACCTAGTACCAGCACATGACCATCTTAAATCAGCTCAAACCAGCATTCATGCTTCAAACCTACCTAACCAGCATATGTCGTTTTTTGTTTTTTTTTTTAACAGGGGGACAACAGCTGCTTATGTGCTAGCAAACACTTCTGATAACGAATTCTGATTCATGTAACGACTATCTATTATTTAGCCTGCGCATTAATAACCTTTCACGTTGTAATACCTTTTTTAAATATTTTGCATATTTTTGTTCTGCTGTGTGTCCCTATGTGTAATGAGCAGAGTATACATGCATTGTGGACCTTCTAGGCACATATCACTAACCCTCTTTTTAAATAGCAAAGAAATTACTGTGCCATTGGCTTTTGACCAGGTTTTAGTTGGTCAATGGTGCAGTCTTTTTTGTTGCCTGAAAATAGCAATGTGTCTAGTACAAAGTGACTGAACACACCTCATTTTCAGGCCAGCATTACTAGGAGTCTACAAATCATGCAGGAAGTGAAAATGATAACTGCTTTGGGCTGAGACTAGCACAAAACACAAGTGCATTGCACCTGGTGTATGATAGGGCCCTTAGTCCTCACAAATAACATGACCATTCATATTGAATCTTGAAAGATCACAAAAAATATATGTTTTTGTGTTTAATGTAAAAAAAAAAACATGACAGTGCCAGTGAATGAAATCAGGGTGAGTGTACGTACAATGACAGAATGATTTTTTGGGGGCTGAACTATTCCTTTAATTTGTTTTCAATTTATCGCAGCCCGTACAGCAGTACAATAAAACTCCATGTGCAGCTTCAACACCTCATCTGTTTAATGATCTGTGGTTATCTGCAATCCTTTTAAATGTTCACTGTGAAAATTGCATTAGTCTAGTAAAGGTGGAATTATGCTAATGTAATTAAAAAACGGCCTGTCAAGCATATGGTATTTACTTTTATAATCTACTATGTTCTTTTCTTGCCTTCACTCCTACAGTGCCAGAATATAGGTGAAACCATCTGATTGGATTTATTTCACTATGGAATAAAGTCAAAGGGTGTTTTTTGTGATCTGAGTTAAACAATAAAACCTCTCCTCAATCTGTCTTCTTTCCTTGTTTCTTGATTCCTCTGTTCAGATAGATGAGGGTTGGCACAGCATGGCTAGGGGTTTATTTATAACTGACGAGGTAGCAGTCGGTGTGGTGGCATCTGTGTGCCAGGGCCCAAGTGCTCACAACCCTCTGACAGTCTCCCCGGCTCAGGTGGTGGGCACGGCCCTACCGTGTGACAAACACAGCTTGGTAGAGGGCAGCTGAACCCGTGCCAGGCATCCAAAAGATAAGCGGTGAAGAAAAGGACAGCTAGATAGGTGTTTGCATGGCATACTCAATGTTTTTCTGCACACACTTAATGTGTAATTATCATAATTATTAAACATGTTCTGATTTTGTCGTAATGTGAAAAAGAAACTTGAAAACAATTGAGATTTTTATATTTCTGCTAATGGCACAGATATGACACCTTTAACTACCATTCACTGTAACCCCAATCCCTCCTACATTTCCCAAGAATTATACTTTGGAATGATGTCATTCTGCAAGCACTCCATCTGAACTTGCATCATACGTCACTTGACAGTCCTCCTTGTTTGCTGATCGTATCGCTGGGTTAACTGACAAGGTCTGTTGCAACCTGTAAGTGTGGCAAATATCCAGATCAAAACATGTAGTCATAAGGAAGGTAATGTTTGTATTTCCAAATGCACTGAACCGCAATTGCATTAATTCCTTGTTGAATTCATATCAAGAATGAATGCCCATATTTACACGGTAAGGTAATAAGTTTTTTTTTATTCTATATTGTTGTCTTACAGTTTCCTTTTATTTTCAGGTGGTAAAGTATTCACCAATATATCCGTGATCAACTGCATGGTTTAAGAGTACACTGTTTGCAAGCATGCAGCAGTCTAATGGGTGTTAAAAAAAAACCCAGTCAATTGGAACAACGTAACAAAAAATTATACACAGTATGACATAGGATTTGTGCATAAGGCCATTCTAAATGTAGCACTGTAGCAACATTTGCAGCTTATCCTTGCAGAGAATGAGAATTTACACCAGAACTGAAGCACCATGTTGTGCTGTTAAATCTCAAGACTGCCCAGACAACTGTGCAATGCTTATGGCTCTCTCGTTTCATTAATTTCTCTTTTGTTTTAATTGATCTTTATTTCCCCTGATTATGAGCATAATTAAACACCAGAAACTAATTCCTGGTCCATACCATCTGCCTGGACAGCGAGGCTTCCAGAAGGGCATATGGATGCTGCGATACTGGGCATGAACCATCACCATCGCCATCACCTGCTTCCCAAAGCATTCTCTTGACATGCACTTCATCCACAAGGTCATTTCTAGGACGCTATTGAATAATGGTAAATATATGCTGATAATGCATTACAGTACGATTATCAATATTCAATTAGTATTTTGAAATTTTAAAAAACCCATAAAGACGTCTTGAACAGGCACTGAAAGGATGAACATAACAAGTCCTTGATAGTGGCACGTTGTAGCTTGTTCACATATTTGTTGTGATGACTTTGAGACCTGTAAGAGTAATTAGAAAATGTGAGTGGGTCTAATTATAGACATCCTTAGGGACTTGGAATGCCTGTTCATAAAATTTTGTCATTAAAGTGTCAAATTGAGCTCACTAATGCCAAGCTATGCCTTCGCCACATTCTCTGCTTTTGTGTTTCCGCTAAGTGGTGGCTTATTTGATTAGCTAGGATCTGTTTAATGAACCAGCGATATGAAGTTAAGCCTATTCAAAGCTAAAAGAAGAACTCTCCCATTAGCAAGGAGAAACAGTGCTATCAACTTTTGACCTCCATAAATTGAATAAGTTGAGCTAGTCATTCGAGTAGCTGAGACTTGGACTAGCTAAGTCCCCACTTACTCAGGCTTACATTACAACCATATGGCCACTGCCAAGACTGAGTGCTTAGTGCAATTTCACAGAAAACCACTATCGAAGTGTATTGCTTTTTCTTCTCAAAGCATCATCCACAAAAAAGTTTGTAGTCATCTCAGAAAAGTCATAAAATAATCCCAAAGTTAAAAAAAAATAAAATCTTAAATCTAAAATTGAAATCTAACAATTGTGGCCATTAAACACTGTTTTACAGTTGGATTTTCTAGAATTGTATGCCAACATTAGATTTATTTTCCAATATATTATAAATCTTGATTTTTACTGTTCTCACTCAATACACCACAAATCGAGTTATGAACTTGATCAATCGCCGCTCTGCTGCTGTGACTGTTTTATGATTGGGCAAGGTCAGGGATTTTATTGACCCGATAACCCTTGATGAAAATGGACGTGCTAGAAGACCAAAGTAGGAAGACAGAGTAAGACCCAGTGAGTTCAACAAGCTGTCTTCTGTCCGGCCCTTGCCAGTTCCATGGCTCATAAATGAGAACCAACATGGACTAATTTCTTCCGGTGGTATCTCAAATGCTTCCTTCACCAATCGCGCCTGGAGAAAAGTGCATAAAGCTGGACTGAGACAGACGGAAAGCTGGAAGGGAGGCAGAAGAAAAACAAGGAGAGGTTGATGGATGGTGCCTGAGACTGGCGCAAGCTTCTCTAAAAACTTCCCCCACCCCCACTCATACCATCTGTATTGGGTAGATACATTCCTTTCCCTCTGAAAGAAGCTGGAGCAATTTTCAGAGATGCTCACCGAGCAGATAAGAGCTAACATTTCATGGTGGGGCCTCTGATATGGGTTTGACGTATGGGCATGGGTTTGTTAACAGGTTTTATTTTGGCCCAATTTCAATAAACCCTAAATGGGTTTGTTCATGGGTGCCATGTCAGCCCTATCTGAAGTACCCCCAAGTATGGTCAAACATAGTCTCACTTAACCAGACTGACTGCTGAAGGTATGGAATCCATGGACGGACATGTCAAACAACCAATCACAGTTAATTAAGTTCAGCATCATGTTTCTGGGCTGTGTAAAACTCTCGAGGCTGAGACTAGGTCCAACATAGAACCCATGGAAAAAACATGTACTGTTGGACATATACCATTCATAGACTGGCCTAATAATTAATATCTTAACATGTAACAAATATGTGCCCTATAAGGATGAATAAGTTAAAGTACATATAGACTTCCAACTGATGTTAAAGAACACGCAAAGTGCCTCAAGCTGCTGTACTCCTAAAGCAGTTTACATATTTAAAGTTTACAAATATGGGTTTGCAGTGGATCAGTGAAATCCCTTCATGCGGTCAGCATTTAAATTTCCTCTTAATCAGCCATTACTGTAACATTAAAACCTTGCTGTATTTAGCCAAACAGTCACACTTTACTTTAATTAAGCTCACTGGGAAAGGAAGACAACCAGCCAACTCCCAGTAAACCATTTTAAATGGTTTTCTGACTGCTAGCAGTCTGACGTTCTCCAGACCTTTGACTTCCTTCATCACATAATTAGGAAAATTGCTTTTTGCAGACCTAAATTAGTAATGGTTCTCTTTTTCTCATCCTCTGACAAGGCTAAACTACAGTAAGATGTTACCTCTTACCCCACTTACCGTCACTACCTCCAAACCATCAACCAGTTCAGGCTGATGCGGTCTTTTCATATAATGGTCTAAATAAGCTCAGCCATTGTCTGCTTGGCTGCAGGTCTTTGATCAGGGAATGATCATAGCGGTGAGTTCCAAGATTTGGGCAACTGCCGACACACTTGTGGAGATGGTGAGGCGGCCCATTTGAAAATAACCCATCCAACTTTCATCTAACAGGCCTGACACCCACTAAAACTCCCTGTTCATCTAACAGCTTCCCCCTCCACAAAATTAAATTGGAAGCAGATGGAACGGACCCGCAATGCTTGTCCTGTCAGATTGTCATGGCACATTTGGAGTGATTTCACTGTGGTTCTGGACGAGAGGGGGTTATGGGGGAATTGGGTAGGGGGTTGAAGAGAGAAATGTGGAAGCCACTTCTGCCAAGACATCAGTGTATGATCACACAGCTGGCACCGGTCTAGAGAGTCTGCATACCACCTTATGGAGGAAGCAGCCGGCGTTCCACCATCAGTATGGAAGGTTCTTTGTCATTTCCATCCGCCTAAGCTTCAAATCTCCCATCAGTTTAAATCTCTGTTTAGTTTTGTAGATGCACCCTTGTGGTTTATGTCATTGCATCAGGGACTGGTGGTGCAAAACGTCCAATACTGAGAATAATAGCTCATTCTGACATGTCTCGATGTGATCTCTGAGGGATACTGTGATTTCTGTGGTATCCTTCGCTCTGTTGGAATTGTCACTGTCAAGTCTGCTTTTTTTTCAAGCCCAATAAAATCAGAGCAGTCCCAGAGCATCGAGTCTCATCTGCCATTATGCTTACCCATCCCTGCATGCTCTCCATACATCCATACACTCTGCTCTCTGATGCGTCACGGCTGCATGCTTTCAGAGGTTCCATCTCAAACAAGGTCAGAGGGGTCGGAAAGAGAGGAGGTCTGGAATGTACAGGCTGATGTGATGTGTGCTTTGCCATGGTTGTGTAGTTGACAGGTGGAGTTCCGATGAAGGGGTGAGAGAGAGACCAGTACACCTCCAGTGACCTTCTGTAGGCCTGACCCCTACCCCAGCCTTCCCAAAAGGCTACACAGGGGTCACAATAGCTGAACCGAGGAGACGTTCCCAGCAACTGTGAGAATACGTCTGAGAGAGTCTAAATGGATGATGACTAACATCTGCATGGTTCAAATACTTAAAATTTCCTCACCGCAGAATTGAGGCTAATTCATATTGCAAAAAAGGACAACAGACCGATTTGCTGCATTTCAATTCTGATTTAAGTTTAAGCTGCTGCGCCGTGTCCTAACTACGCACAATGCAACGCCGCAACATGCGATAAAAGATATATTTTCTATGTTAATCTATGTCCTAACTAGCCAAGACGACAACACGCAAATTTCCTAATTTAGAATTGCTTTCTATTTCCACAACGTTGTGGCTGGAACAACAACATGCAAACTATAAGACAGTAGATAATCTCAGGTGATATTTAAAATGCGTTATTTAAAACTAAATGTGTCTAATGTGAGTTTGTGTGATCTGATGGCAATACTGAAAGCAACAACAGATCTTAAAAAAAATTAAATAAAGCAAAGATGTCCCTTAAAAGTCAAGTTTAAGAGATGTTACAGCGGACCAACAAGTGTTATTCTATGACAAAGATGTTATCAGTCACTCAGTATGTAGATTTAATGATGTTAAAAGCTTTTATAAATGATTTAGATTATAAACGTTTCCACTTCATTGCAAGTGCATTGTGCTTTTGATGAGAGCCTGCCCACACATGCTTCTGATCGGCTATGCCCAAATTGCTATCACTGGAATTTTGTCTCATCGCATATAGTAAGGACATGGTCTCGGATCATCTTCTTTTTTGCTAAAACTGAACTTTTGGAAAAGCCTACGAACACTTTGCGAACAGGATTGATGTCATTGAAACTAAACTACATTGGTTCAAGAGTGTCACATGCTGGATAAATTATAAGCAAGAAGCCAAATTAGATTTTGCTAACTAATGTGATTATGTGCCAGATTTTCGATGGCTTCAGAACGCTTACAATATAGCTTACTAGCTGTACTTTCATGATATTTATGCAATGCTTTGTTGTCTTTTTTAGAGCGTGGTGGTATAAATCATCACTCGGTTTTGTTGAATGGAAAACAGAAGCCCTGACACTCTGTTTAACAGCTTTAGTGTTTCACAGAAGAAAGAAAATAACACATGGAACGTCATGAGTAAATCATGACCGAATTTTCATATTTGGGTGAACTACTCCTTCAACACTTTTTGTCATTCCAAGGGTCTTGGATAGTGTCTTGAAAGGGTTTTGGACCTTCGTTTGGAGCTTAATAATCGATTAGAAAGAAAAGAAGAAACGGGTTTGGTAGAAAGGGATTTCAGTACAGAACGGCAAAGCGATGTTCCCCCATAGGATATAATGCAAGCAATTTCCTGCGAACATGCAGTAAGTGTGATAACATCTCCTCCTTCAACGTTAACAGGTAATGAGTCCCCTGACATCCTAGGGCTTGGTCTTGAGTGCTTTCACGGCAGAGGTCTCACACTCTGCCAGAGAAGCGTGCTAGAAGTTTGATTCCGGCCGGTAATGTTATTTCCGCAGGTGCCATTAAGCTCTAATAATTGGCAGAATCATTAACATATCATTAACACATAAGCTAGGACTTATATTTGAACCATTTAATGAGGCTATCATTCAACATTAATAGATTTGTTATCATTAGTAATGACTTTGATGTCATTTGCCATTCCCGTAGGTCGAAGTGGTGCGAGAGTCATTTTGCATAATGTAGGTATCAGACTGTGTCTGTGTGAACGTGAGGTTCTCTGGTTGTCCCCTGGACACATAATGAATGGTTTCCTTCCAGGGAACAAGCTTGGCCTGGGAGACAGGGCCTAAATCCAGCGATGGCACACACATCACCTCAGATCCAGGGATCTGACGGCCTGGCTTCGTCCTCACAAAACACCTGTCTATCCCCCAGTGGGGCCGGTAAACCCACACTCATGCCTCAGTCCTTCAACCACATCCATCAGGCCTCTGTCGGAGATCCGGCCACGGGCCAAAGCTGCTGGCAGGCCCGTGCTCTGCTCCCCCGGCCCCCAGCACCACTGCTCTCCACGCCAGAGCTTTTAATGGCACTCAAGGGCAACTCGGAAAGATATGGGGCCGAAAAGCTGATGGGCCATACAACGAAGCACCTCAAAAAAGCAGTGAATGACAGAGCTGGTGTCATTTTAGATGTGTTTTTGGTGCAGTTTTTTTTTTTTTTTTTTTTTTGACAGTGTTTCAAGAGTAAAAAAAAAAGAATGAAATGAAGGATCTAATTTACAGCATGTATTGCATTCTGACACCCACATCACTCCCATGTTCAGGTTGAGTGCATCCAAGCCTCTCCAAACCAAGAAAGGCACGATTGCAGTGGTAAAACTTTATGAAGAGCAAGCTTGGACTCCTTTACCTCTAGATTAGAGTGCAATTAATCCCACAAAACATTGCTCGTCACGTTTGAGTGGACGATGACGGATTGTAATGAAGGCTCTGTACTGCCGTGGCTGGAATTAGCTTGCGTCTTAGTACCGAAGGCAAAGCAATCCTTTGATTAGGGTCTGAGAAAACCTCTTGGATCATGCGTGAATGCACAGAGACATTTCTGGAAGCGAGGCTCTGTCAATTTTTCTTTTTTCCTCTGATGTGAAAAACAGGTAGGTGTTTTTTTTTCCCCCCTTCGCCTCCTCTTCTCTGACGGCACGGTGATGGATTATATCTCAGTGCTTAGAAACACATTGTTTTCTTTAGCACAGCAGGGTATTCTATTTGCTGGGTCTCCCCGTGAAATATTATGCATATCTATCATTGGCTAGATGCCACTGCTATGCAATTCCAAAAGGGAGCATTTGTAGGAGATTGCAGCTTTCCTTGACTCTCAGCGGTGCACAAATGAATACAAGGTGAAAGCTGGTAGCTGATGTTAAATGGCGCTAGCAGAGGGATGAGCGATTGGAAAGTTTTTGCTCGCAGGGACGGTGAAGGAACAGAGGAGCTCAGACCATTTGCCATATTGCTGCGGAGGCCACACGCACTTCAGCACAAGAGATTCATGTTCACTGACAAAAACAGTTACAGGTCACAACATCCACGCAGGCGCTGAGAGTCCAGAGCCTTAAGATGCTCCATGTAAATCTTCTGCATCAACTGGAAGTGCGCTGGTTTTAGTTTGATATTCCGTCAAAAAGACTTGACGGGATACATAAATACCACCTTCACAAGTACATATTTGGGAAAAAAAGACAACTTGTTAATACCACGTGAATAATATGTCACAGGTCAGCAATTAGTGTACCATGTCTAGACCCAGATTCGCTTCCACTCACACTACATGTTTTTTTATTTATTTATTCTGCTAATTAGGAAATGCAAATACAGCATCATTTTCTTAATGTGTAGTTTCTAACTATATAACATAAGGTTGTTTTTATGGTGGAAAAAATGCTCAAAATATTTTCTTTAAGGATTCAAAGATATATATATTTTTTAATATCTATTTCATACTAAAAATAGTTCCAATTAATTAACATATTTGGTCCCATTTCACTTAAGATTTACTGCTATTAAAAATTATAATTAAAGTTTATTTGGTACTATTTATACTACTTTTCTTAATTTATAAAGTTTACTTATTTCTTAATATTAAGCTTAAAATGTGTTTTAATGTCACTATTGATGAGGATTGTATGCACTTTGAACAATACCAGTTTTTAAATGCAAGATATTTCAAGTGTACCTGAAGCATACTTGAAAATGTTTCACGTTAGCACAATCAAATATACTTCAGTAGCGCTTTATTTGGACCTCGGTACCAAAAAAAGTTTTCATTTATAAAGCTCTACCAACTTACTGACTAATGTTTTAGAGCACTTCCTGCAAATATGAAAATAATAATAATAATAATAATAATAATAAAGGGTGTTTATTTCCTGTTTGGACCATGGGAAGTTGATTGATGCATCAAAGCTCCAAAAGCAAAGGTTTCATAAGTATGTTAGCATAAGGGTATTATAAAGATTTTTGGTACACATTATGTTTAAGGTGTCTAGTATTAGCATATGAATTCCCAAATATTCAATTCTGTTGAGTGTGGTGAGAATGAGAAAACATCTTAGGATAAATTTGCACTGAAATAGAAAGACAAAATACTGCTCTTAAAACAAAGTTTAAATATTACAAATAAGTTACAGTATTGATGTTGTAATAGTGGTAGCACTAATAAAAAAAAAAAAAAAAATATATATATATATATATATATATCTCAGTATTTCTGTCAGAGTTGCAATTGTGACCATGAAACACTTTTTTTCAAAATCAATTTTTGATTATTTCAAAGGGATACTAATGACACATCATATGTCTGGGGGAAAACAAATGAGATTAATCGGGTTAAATACAACATTAGACTACCCCGGTGTAGAATTAACTTTGTTAATTGTATGATTCTACAAAGCACAAATCTTTGAGAGACCATTGAGGGTTCAGTATTTCTTACCTTTCATTTTATTACAGTCATTTACAGTGATTATCTCTAAATGCCTTATTGTCATCCAGGATTTCAGCTTTAAAAAAAACTGAACGATGGACTGTTCAGACCTTTAACAGGAAGGAAATTTAGAACTGTAATTGTATCCTAGGATCTATTCTGTGGGTTCATTTATGTCTGTATCACATTGAAAAGCTTCAAAAACAATGCATACAAGTGTTATGAAAAATGACTGGGAAGCTAACCAAGCCATTTGTGTCTCGTCTGAGTTTGAAAAATACATTTAGGCCTGACACCCGCTCCTCTGTGCGCCTGGCTGGAGCCAGCTTGCCGTCACAGGGGATGTACTCCTCTCTAGCCGACCAGCCCTATGAAAGAGAGCCTTGTAGCACTGGGATCATTCCAGCCCTTGGGAGAGGCACGCCTGAGCACAAGATGGCTGCTGCGCGCGGGGCTGGGAATGATCGAAAGCCTTTCAAATCCTCGCTACGTTTGAGAAATGTCTCTGTACGCGTTTGTGTGTGAAGATAAAAATGAGCTTGTTCATAAAAGTGCGATTTCAGGAGAGTTTGGTAAACCGGGCAGCCCCTCGGCTAATTAGCGCTAGCGCAAATGTTGTGAGTGAATGTTTATTTGTTTTGTTACGTAGGAAACCGTGGCCGTTGAGGGCCAACAAGGGCACTTTCTGGCACAATGATCAAATGGAAGATTACCAAGCAGGGATTATCGATCTAAATCCTCCTTTTATGATCTTAAACAGTGAGTAAATAAGAGTGGGGTGCTTGTTTGCTGCTGTTGACAGCATGTATGACATAAGCACTTTGCGGGCGCCTTGTTTGAGTCAAATGAAACAGTTTGAAAGGGCTGTTTTTCAAGGCATTTCCTCCTTTTTATGTATCTCTGGAGAAGCTAAACACATATACACTCGTTTTGACATGCTTTATATTTATTTCTCCGGGGGATGAAGGTATTTAAAAACAGTACATTGACAGGGCTGCGATGATGAACGTGCGGTACGCGGCGAAAAAAAATTGGAAATGATCTGCAATGCAAACAAGACCAACGACCCAGTCAGAGCAGAGGCTTTTGTCAACGGTGGATTCAAACTTCAACCTCGTGAACTGATGTGAATATTTGCAAGCAAGAAAATTTGGGTTCAGTGGTTGCTCTTTCAGGAGATTTAATGATGTTTTATTCCTTTTTTTTTATATCCTTAGTTGATTCTCCTAAAATACCTTTGGAGAAATTAAAATAGATGCAAATGAGACATTTATTGTTGACATAGTAAATCAACGTCTTTTTCTTATAAATGTTTTGTTTGTTTGTTTATTTATTTAAACCTTATAATGTGCTTTAAAAGTAGAGTAACTATTACGTGTTCATTTTAGTCTGAGAATTTGTGAGGGGTTGAATAAAACAAGTTATTATTATTTTCACGGCTCTGTGTCTGAGACCATTTAAAGAGCAAGCTTCATTTATGATATTTCTGTGTTGGCTTCAGTGTGTGTGTGTGTGGTTATGGGCCTGCTGTTCCTGTGTGAACAGCAGACGAGGGAGCTGAACTTCTGACCCGTCCCTGAGGTGGGGGCCCTGAGGCTTCAGCAGAATCACAGAGCCCATCTACAGTACTCCAGCCATCCTTTCAAACGGCCCAGCAAACTCTCACACACATACCACTGACTATAAATACATTTTCACTATTCACACTGCCATTTACAGGTCTTGTATATAAAGGGATAAAACAAATAATCTTAATAACATTTTACAAAATGCTTATCGGTGGGGATTTTGAAGACAAATAAAGGACAAAGAAGTCTATAATAGTGTATAAGAAGTGTATGATATAATAGCCTTTCATTATTTCATTTTCATTTCAACTGAAATAACAATATGCAGTGCAGAAACAAAGTCAATTTATGCAAGTAAAATTGTAAACAAAATATTACTCAGATAAATTTTTGTTTATATGCCATGCTTCATAATATACACACACAATATATATATATATATATATATATATATATATATATATAGATTAACCCAGCTTTGGGTTAAACAATGTATTTTAAAAATTTAACCTATTGGTTGGGTCATTTATTATTTTTTTTTGAGTGGACAGAAACTAACAAAAATTCAGTTAACTGAAGTAAAAAACTGAACATAACTGAAATAGTGATTATATATATATATACAATTTCAAATATTTTAATAATAATGTCAAACATTTAAAATTAAATTATTTGTGAAAATAAAATCAGTGTTGCGTGCACTTTGCTAACATACTAAAATCAACAGCATTGTGAATATATTGTTATTACTTCTATACATCCATACAATGCATTTCCGTTTTTTGTGTCTTATCTTAAATTCAACTCAAAACCCCATTCTGAATTTAATTCACAAAGTCTTTCAATCTGTAAAGCAGTATTTCTTGCACATATACTTTTTTTAGGAAACAGGTTTTTTTATAATACATTTTCATTATAGATTTTAGTATTAATAATATAAAATGCATAAATGCATTAAAAAATTCTTTAAAATATGTGCTTAAAATGTTCTGTGTCTAGCGATGTTAGTCTTTCCACATCTCTTCATGAGAGCTCAGTTTTTATTCTTATTGCACAAACACAGACCGTCATGGACAGACACAACAAGGAGAACGATGAAAGAATAAGAGTGGGAAAGAGCAAAAGAAGGTGGGGTTGAGCTGAACATGGTTCCCAGAGTGTCAGCACCCCCTGCTGGTTTTGCAGCACCCTGGGCTAAAACTTCTGACCTTACGACCCTCCAATCTGCCCTGGGCAACCCTAGAGCACAGGCCCCTCTGGCACAGTGTGTGTGTGTGTGTGTGTGTCCACTGTCTCTTTACTTCAGCTCACAAACACAGTGAATGGAGTCATAGTCATCCCGGCCAACTACGCTCTCCTCTGATAACCCCTCCATGGATCATTTCAGCACTGGATTCTGGGATGGAGGGAAATGATGAGAATAAAAAGCGTGAGCTGCAGTGTTTGTCTGCGAGCGCTGTGAATGCATATGTGTGTGTGCGTTTTGTGCAGGGCTTGTATGAGAGAAGAGGACGGGGAACATGCCTCCTGACTGCCGATGATCTGACGACCCCAGATGGAGCGGCGGGGCTGCTCTGTTGTTTCATTATCAGCGAGGTTCACGTTCGGCAGAGGCGCTATCATTATCCATCAGCCTTAATGAGACAATGCCACTGCTGTAAAGGTCAGGCAATTATTGTGTGCGAGACTTTCCATGAGAGGCAGCTAAAATGGGGAGATAAAACCATGCACACACTCTCTCCACACACACACACACACGCAGACTGGAAAGGCAATGCAGTCATGGCAGTCTTCAGGCAATCAGCACAGCACCTCTCAAACGCACAGACCTTTAGATTTTCAAGAGCAGGTAATGCCACTTTTCTTGGCTCTCCAATTCAATTACATTTAATGAATGTTACATTAACATAAAAGGTGGATCTGTACAAACATGGAAGGTGGAAAATGAAAGAAAATAAGCCCAGTATGAGACTAATATCAAATAGGTCAGCTCTTCTTTTTATTCAGATTCAAAGACGGATAGTTAAAGAACACTGTGGACATTTTGGAGATTCAACTTTTTTTTTTTTAATAGATGATGGCCATATTACATTTAGATTATCCACCTTTAAATGCACTTTTGAGGTACATGTTTTGTAAGTTCATTCATGTCATACAAGAAATATCTTTATTTTATGTTATTTATATTTTATTATTGTGTTTAATGCTGCAATGATATCTGAACAAGAATTCTATATTTAAGGTAATAGCTGCTGGATTCATTTAAAATAACTGTTATGGATTGTAATATTTGGCTTTCAGCATCATTACTCCAGTCTTCAGTGTCACATGATCCTTCAGAAGTCATTCTTATAGGCTGATTTACTGCTCAACAAATCCGATTATTATTAAAGTTGGAAAGCGTGTTTACTGTTTTTTAATATAAATTTAATTTAATATATATTTATTTATTCATCAGTAAAGAAGGAAAGAAAGAAATGTTATTTAGCAAGTGACAGTCACAATATCTTTGTAAAATATTTATATTTCAAATAAATTATGTTATTTTGTGCTTCCAATAAAAAAAAAAGATCTGTTTCCACAAAAAAAGTTAAAAAAGTAGTTTTATTTATAAATAAATAAATAAATAAAAAAAAATCGATCTATCTATCTATCTTCACATAAATAGACCTACGGTGTAATAAATTAATTTTAAAAGGTAACATTTTCAAAGAAGCCTCATACACACACATACTGTTAATTCAAGGCTGTCTGTCCATCTCTCTGGAGGCTAGACTGCATGAACAGAGTAATTAAATAATACTGCAGTGCAGAAACAAAAATGATGTGTTATCCTCTTAAAGGTAACAATGTCAGCAAATATGATATCATGGCTGTTACTCGTCAGTATTTATTGGTAGGAGCAGGTGAGGGAGATCAGGCGTTTAGCAAGCGCTCTCTTAGTCATCAGTATCGCATGTGGTACATAAAGGCTCACTGCCAAAGTCTGTAACAGGATCAGTGTTAAACCTTTAACCTCTGACATATGACATCACCCCCCATGCCGTTAGCCTGTTAGCATTACATAGAGCTCCACCACAGAGCTGGCACTGGCGGCACCAGCGCTAATTTCTTCATGTGACATAACTGCAAGCATTTACTTTGAAGCACATGAGCACACATCCATTAATGCCACACACACCGAGAACTGATCCATTTACATTTTACCCAGCCTTGTCAGCTAGCTTCTTCTGGCTGATTGATGCATTAATAGCAAACTATATTTTATCTAGACACTTGCAATGCCGTGAAATTTCAAAGGCACATGCTTTACGTAAAAAAAGTCTAAAACCATGACAAAATATATGGGCAGTTTAGCTCAGCGGTTTATTTATTAAAATAAAACCACTTAGAAACTATAGTGCTGTAGCTAAAAAAAATCGCATTCCAAAATAAAGGTTTTCAATTGCGTAATATATATATGTGTGTGTGTTCTGTGAGCATTTAATATGTAAAATATGCATATATGTATGTAAATATGTTATATATAAATATGTATATTTCCATTCATTTCCATTTCAATTTATTGCTATATTGCTAATGAGATAAGTTTTTATATTTTATTTCAATTTTTTTTTTTAATTCTTATATTTTGTCATATTTTCTTATTTTATCTATAGCTAACTACACTTACCCTTATTTCATTCCACTATTTATTTCTTGTTAAACTGTTTTAATTTATTTATTTTTTAAGGTCACGGGCCGATGTATAAGCATTTCACTGCATATTGTACTCTGTATGACTGTGTATGTGACAAAAAAATTAGTATTTAATATATAAATGCACACACATATGGCATATAAATTGAAATTATTTATGTCTATATTTCTATTCATATAATTCACATTATAAATAAATATATTTAATATATAAACATAACTGATTTTAATGAAATATGTACATGCATGTGTGTACTGATATACATAATACATATACGCATACTTATATTATACAAAGTATTATATACAGCTGTTTTTATATAGAAATATTTTATACAACTCCTGTTTAAATGTATTTATTGTGCACAGCGTATTCATGTTAACTTTAAGCAAAACTCTTCATTTACTTTCACTGCACTCAAGAAACAACTACAATATAGAAGATCTTGTTTGAGATTGTTTGGCCCTATGGGACTAATGGCACTCAGGGAGACAGTGGCCAATAAAAAGATCAGAACCAACAAGAAGATAAAATGTCAGCCCTAGAGTAATGGCTCCAATTGTGCAAAAGCAGAGAATCAGCCAGGCCAAGAAGCGAAAAAATAACTCTCCAACACAGTCAATGGCATTTACACAGCCACTGGCAACACAGGGACAGCTTTATGCAGACCCAATGGTTACAGTATTTTAACGGCTGGATTAATGGGGTGGCAAGAGGGGCAATAAATTGGTAATATAACCGCCGAACATACTTGCCAGGACAATTAAGATAATACAACTGGAAAAAGAGGGCCTATGAATCCCGGCGCAAGGAGCGATGTGGCTATTATGACACACGCGCCCTTGAGGCTCGGCGGGGAGAAGAGAGAGCCGACTGTAGTGCTAGCCACACCAAACAACAGCCGCAGGAAATATTTACTCTCCTCCAAATGTGTGCACTTTTTACTACTTTTTTAATACTTGCATTTTCTAACAACCTTATAAACATGTACAAACCCTAATGTCATCACAGCACAGCAACACTGACTCCAATGGCATCAGTTTGGGGTGGGGCTACGTTTGAGTATGACGCATACTTTCATTTTGGAGTGTATATATATATATATTAGTGGTGGGCCGTTAACGGCGTTAACGCACTGCGTTAACGCGAGACTCTTATCGCGCGATA
>JAUMHQ010000070.1:543997-554970 GCA_032361165.1 Enteromius paludinosus
TAGCATGTCATAAGTAGTTGAAATAATCACAAATATCAGAGCATGTCCAAACATCTCAGGGACCCCAAAATCACCTGAGACCCCAGGGGGTCAAATAATGTCAATTTATGATGCAGTCCTTTATAAATGAAGTAGATTGTGTATTATTATTGTTAGGATTATTTTTGAGAAGATATAACCTATTAATGTATTATAAATATGGGCTTCATAGAAAGTGTTGCCAATAATTCTTCAATTGCAGGATAGCACGGTCTTCATCAATTCAATAAGGTTTTGTTTTATATTGACATCTCTGCAGACTATATATACAGAAGACTCTAAAGAAGACTCATGAGGAAATAAATCCCTCCATTTAACCTTAGTGCTGTCTAGGAGTTGACCGAGAGATATTAAAGATCTCACTTGTGTTTTCACTCACCTTGAATGCAGTACAGTTGGTCAGGTTGAGAGCGGCCCGCTCTGCCTCTCTCTCCCGCACCATCTGGCCTAGTTTCTGTCATTGCTTCCCCAGGAGAGACTGACCCGAGCAAGAAAACACTGCAGGGAGCAGCTGCCACCCTCTGCTCACCTGCAAGGAATCCACACAGTGACAAAAGTTTTGTTGGCAAAACAGAACAATGCACTGTAGACTTTGTGTTGTGGAATAGTAAATGTAACTCGAAAAGTAATCTGTCTTCACTGCCATCTGGTTTCTGGGCAGAGAGAAATGGCAGGGTTTATTCAAAGATAATAACTTTTCATAACGCTAAAGGGTGTGCATACGGATCGTTTTGCATTCAAAGAATAAAAGGATATGGAAGGGATATAAAACAGCTGTGCACATTGTCTCTAATCAGAGAAGTTTGATTTCGGATTTGGCATTGTGATTTTTGGTGGTCCACATTCCTCCCTTTAATAGGCCTGTCGATTAATGGCATTTCTGTAGGAAACCACATCAAAGCATCAAACAAATGATTGTCTCCTCGCACACCAGTCGTCGTGCTAATTTCGCAAAGAGGAAATTACTATTGGTTAATAGCAAGCACACGGCGTATTAATCTCAATGTCTCACCCATGGCCTGCATATTCATATAAATATAACATGACTTGTCACCACTCTTGAAATTTATTGGTTTTCCACCTTCGCAAATTAAGAGTTCCAATTTATGAATATTTTAGCACATGTGCGCTCTGCGGGACATTTATCACCGGCGTCGCTATTCTAAACAGAATAAATGAGCAGTCAAGCTGCCGCGCAGCCGGACGTTCCTGTGGACAGATTAATGAGAGAGCGGGAGCGATGGGGCAGTCGGGGCAGGTTGGGCCTCCCTGGGAGGAGAAGAGACGCAGGAAGCACGACTGAGATCCATGGCAGAGATTCTCGAGTAGAGAGCGTGATCTTCCTGCTCACTAATTAAGGAGAACTAAAATGTCGCATGTAGAAGACCACCATGACTGCCTAATTACCCACAATGCTCTTTGATGCTCTTGGAAGAGAAATGAAATAAGCTGGAGGATGAATCAACAATGAACTGACTTTTACTGAATAATGGGCTGTTAGAACTGTTTACTATTGTGCTCTTCTTAGAGCAGCAGAACTGAATTTTGTTTACCTTATTGATACTCGATTTCCTGTACACTGAAAACCTGCTTTGACTTAATGTGAACTGTATAAAGTGCTATATAAATAAAGGTGACTTGTCTGACTGCACCACCCATTTCTAACCCTGATGCCTTTTTGCCATGCCATAAGAATGTTGAAAGAATGATGTAATGTCATGAAAGAGTTGCAATTGCAAAAAAAAATTCAAATGTAAATGTTAAAATACTGTAATGTAATATTATACTGTAATTTTGTGTATTGTATTTTTTTTTATCAATTAAATATTCAGAAATATATCCAAAACATATTTTAAAGTAATTTTGTAGTACATGTATATGTACTGTACTCATGCCAAAAAATAATGTTCCCATGCCATAATAATATTAAAGATTCATACTGCATGATACAAAAATTATTGTTGCCATGAATATTGCAGTGCAAGAATGTCAAGAATGCTGAAATGTAATTTATTTTATGTCAGAAGATTGTTGCCATGCCATAAGAATACTGTAATAAGTCAAAATAATATCACAAAAGAATGTTGTAGTGTCGAAATAAAAATTTTAAATTTAAACTTAAACTATGTCAAAATACTGTCATTATGCAAAACTGCAATAATGGTATAATTCAAATTAATGTTATTAATGTTGCAGTGTTTTGTATTATGTCTTCAAAACATCAAAGACTGAGCTAAAGAATGTCAAAAAAGCTGCAATGCTATCGAATTTTCTTCATATTAGAAGAATGTGCTAATTAATGACGTGATGCCAATATACGTCCATAGATCAAACACAAAGTGAGACCAAAATATTTTTAATACCAAAGGAATCTGATAGTAAATAGATCTTTTGACAAAATGTGAAAATAATCTCACAATCTCAAAATGATGTTGGAACGTATGTTGCAATAGTAAACTAATAATACAAAAAAGATATATGAATCTCATAAACGTAATCAGAAATTGCGGTAAAGTCAACAGAAAGTTGCAATGTCAAAATATGTTGCAAAAAAATTAGCAAATCATGAGCGCATCAGTGTCACAGCATAGCGAGGAAATGGTATAATGCCAAAAGAATGACACTGTCAAAAGAGGTGTCAGCTCATTATACAATGTTCTGCTTTGAGAAGAGTCATGATGGTATCCAAGCACCATCCAAAACGAGCTGCAGCCATGCAGAACGACGTTTCTGAGGTTTACTTTGCGAAACCCATCTGCTACGGGAGCCAGTAGCATCACTTGACAACAGCCTCGGTGGGGACTCAAAAATGCGTGCCTTATTTCACATACTCCCACCCAAAACACCTGGCACAGGCGAGTGTGCGATCATTTAGATAAAAGCTGGCAGCGGATCTGTATCCTGGACTCCTTCCATATCGCCGAGTCCCACCACATGCTTGGTGTCATCCTCAAGGTTCTGCCTGCCGTGGGGAGCGAGAGCCCAAGATAAGAGAAAGAGAAGCCCTCGCTGGTGGTAATTATTTCTGCAGCTTCCATTCCGTTCCGCCCCGCAATACACACCCTGGCGACTGCTCGCCCCTCACCTGGCTCTCTACACCACATCAGAAGGAGGATGAGAGATCGCTCTCCTTTGAGAGAACCGCAGAACCGCTCGGCTTTTCATAAACACTGGCAGCTGCTGCGGCAATTAGCCATGCGCTCTGTACTTTTACAACAATGCAATCCTCCCTGATCTCCACAATTAGCCTCTTAATTGGGTCTAAACAACCAAGGCGGAACAGATAAATAAAGAAGGCTAGGAGAACGGAGGGGTTGGGTGGCTAAAGCTCAAAGCTCGAGGAGCCAACCGCTCTCGTTGAGCGGCCTTTGGCATTTTGCCTTTTGTGGGGTAAGGCGATGGAAAACACTGTGAAGGGAAAAAACGGAAGACCTGATGCCTCATATTCAGATTGAAAGTGACATATCTTTGCCCTTTACTTCCCCGTCTAACTACACGGCTCTGTGAAATGCTAACATTTCGTGTGACAGGGGTGTTATGGTGACTTTTAAACACGCCGTTGAGCCTCTCATGACTTGAAGATGCTTTATATGACCCAAAAAGCACACTTGACAGAACAATAACCGTGTCTATATAGATCTTCATTTGGTGATCCCATTCTAATCTCTTAATTAATGATGCTTGCATGTCATTATAGTGTATATACCTCATCATCTCTTAATTAACATTAATTTGATGTCTAGAACCACACAATCATACACTTCATCATGTATGAACGCATACAGGGGAATCTTATCTAATCTGTCAATATATTTAGGGTGCATTTCATCAAAATTAAGTAAATGTTACCATATATATATATATCTACCTTACTGTTAAGAGTTGCCTTTTTTATATTAAACCTAACCACAATTTCCTCATGATTTTTGGGAAAGAAAAAAAAAAGTAAAATTTTACTTAAATGTAATGGTCCTGAAATAAGCTATATTTATTTTTGTATTTCTTTCTGTTGATTTGAAGTTGAAATACAATCTGGGCTTTTTTTTATTATTTTGAGATCACCTTACATAGTATGGTTTGGTTCTTATACAGGACAGTATATTGGGTCTACTGTATAATAATAATCCTGAATCGTAGTGTTTTATTTATATTATCACACATAGACAGGTTATAGCCATTTAATACCAGTTGCATTACAGAGGTACAGATTAATGCCGGAACAGTTATGCTGAATAATCAGACAAATTATTTTGTTACAGTACATAACCAACAGCGCGAGTTCAACAGCAGAACTTGCCCGTGACACACTACTAATTTACAAGGTTGCTTGCTTTCATAGAGGCCTTTTCTTGTCCATTTATTGCAGAGGAACATGTCTCAACTAAAGGTTTTTATTTTGACTAGTGGTTCCTCTCAGCAGGTAGAGTTTGAGGCATGTGTGTGTCAGCTGTGAGTGCTGACAGCAGCGTCTGGCCCTCACACACACCACTCCAGCAGGGGAGCCTGGCTGCAGCGTACAGCATTTCTATATCAGCAGTACACTCAGTGTGCAGCCTCCACAACACCACACACATACACACACACCACTTTTAAAGAATGCAGGCACCATCTAGTGCTTTCGTTTGGCAAAGACTTAAAATATAAAAGTACACATTTCAAATCCGTGCACAATACAAACTTAAATTACGATATAAATAAAAATGCCCTGCTGAGCCCCTATAGTCTGCTACTTAAGTCGATATTTTTACAAGTCAGGTCTTACTCTTTGACCAGTTGGGTCTTTGTTAACTACTTGTTGTCTTAATTTTATATTGTAGCTAATTATCTTTCATGTTTTATGGATTCATTTGGGAACTATTTCCAGAGCAAAATGTCTTTGTCAAGTACAAGCCCACCAGAGTTCTTTCATAACTGCATTCCGAGTCCTGTGTCCAAGAACACAATCTCTATTTTTAAGCAGTTTTAGTAAAATAAAAATAATAATAATTAATAATAAAGTTCTGTAAACTTAAGTTGCTTAGTCCAGTAAATCTTGAAATAATACTAATCATATCAAAGAAACGTTATTCTTACATTGGTAATCATTAAAGATTTCACAGCAAACAAATAAATAAATAAGAAAAGAAGAAAGACAAAAATAATAATATCTATTGCAAAGATTAAAAAACAAAATGTGTGCACATAAATTCATATTAGAATAGTAACTAATTTTAACTTAATAAAATTTGTATCGTTTTTTTTAATCTAGATGATTAAAAATATCAGGTGGTGCAACTGTGATTTATCTTAAAATAAATGTATTTCCTTAACATGCATAACAAGTTCTCAATAATTATTTTTTTTAGAAACAAAGTATTCGTTTTATTGAGTATTGATTTATTTCTTGTTGTTGTTGTTTTGTGGAGTTCTTTTTTTGTTGCTGTTTAAATTAAGTATTTACATCTTTTTCAATTCTATAATTTTTTTAAACAAAACATCAGATAATTATTAAACAATTTAGATATTTTGTTTCTAAACACTTAAATTACTGAGAAAAAAAAAATATATATATATATGCATTTAAGGAAATTAATAAATTTTAAGATTAGAAAGATTTTAAGAATCCCAGTCGCACCACCTGGCATTTTTTAAAAGCTACGGCCAGTTTATCTACACGAAAAAAATCTAAAATGTAAAAGTTTAATATGTATAAAAAAAATCTCAAGTTTCCTTCTTGAAAAGCATCATTGACTATAAATACGCTGACAGAAGTCCTATAGATAGTTTTGATCATGTTGATCATTTAGAGGCCTTAAACATTAGTATGTTTTAGACATGATACAGTAGGTGTTATTGTGTTGAAAACTTTATTCTTCTGCGTTTGTCACTAGGCCTATTTTGGTATAAAGAGACATTTTCCAGCTTCAGGCAGCAATATTTACAATACACAAGCAGCACGATGTTCTTGACATTAATCCAACTTCTATAATAAATCGTTTCAGGTAGTGTGGTAACCAGTGAGAGTGTATTATGATGAATGTCTGAGAACTGTAGCATTTTTTGTTGCTGCTGTGGGACAAACAGCTGAATTGTGTCCAGCAGGCATTAGTAATGCTCTACTGAGGACAAGCAAATGGATGGAAATCAATGGGCAGAAGTCCAACAGAGATGTGTTTTCAAAAGCATGTTTCCTCAATGAAAAATCTGAGAATGTTGAGGTTTTGTAATGCGATCAAACTGAAATATCTATTGACATTTTTTTTAGCAAGATGCTAGAAATATGAGTTGAAGAAATATGGTATTTTAATATAGGTCTACAGAGAATGATACATCATGTTCAGAGACCCATAACAGATAGTTGGAGAAGATGAAATGCTGATTCCACTTTTGTAAAGCATGGCCTGCACAGCAAAATGCAGTGAAATGCAGGATTAATGAGCCTTGCGTTTCACTGAAGAACATTTCTGAGACCGTGCAAGACTTCTGATTCTGTAGCTGCTACATTTTAAACAACTAGATTAGAAGAAAAACAAAGTTTGGCAAACGGTAAATCAATTGCACTACAAACCAGTGAGTTAACAACAATCAATTTAAACAACAATATGACAGCAAATGTTTGCATTATGAAGCTAAAGTAACTAGAGCAAGGGTCAAAAATGTCTATGTTTAAGGCAAGCTGGATAAGAATCTGCACAATCAGGTATTTCATGTCAAGAGGCCTCATTCATAAAATGTTGTGCAGAAACTCTCTTACATACAGTATCATCCTGTTGTCCATTAGAAAGCTGTATCACTGGCCAATTATTCAATTATTTTAATGTACAAATATATTACAATTATAGTATAAATGTAATATTTTACATTCTAAAAACATGGGTAAACATGACAACTACTGTTATTTATTATGATTATGATTATGATTATTATTATTATTATTAAGTACGTAATGAGGCATTTTACTTTCTGGCATGCCTATGCAGTGCTTTACTCTACTACCGTAAGGTAATATTCACAGGTCTAAGGTACAGGAAGGATTTTGTTCTGGTTGTGTTATTTTACTTACTTTTGTCATGCATGTAAGGTCTGTTCCAATATGTATGTAGTATTCAACACCGTCCCGGTATTCGGGTCAAACTGTTAAAAAGGCTGCAACGAGAAGACAAAGTCTCGCGAGATGTCAAGGACCAATCAGGAAAGCGCCTTCATGTAAATGTTCAAAAAACATGGCGGCGATGTAGGAGAGCACCCGTGTACCAAAACGTTTTCAGGATTTAAACCAAATCTCGCTAAAGTGTTTCCACTATTTTAACCAAGTTATGAATACTGGAGCGGTATTGTTTATACTGGTTAAAATAAGTCATGACCGACAAGAGAAACATCGGTGTGCGCCAGATATCAGATGCGAGAGAAAGTCGGAGCAGAACTTCCAAAGTTTCCCAGAACAAAATGAAAACAAAGAGACGAGTGATCGGACTCAAACAGTCCCAGTCTCCGTCTTGTCACGCTTCATATAACTGTCGCAAAGGTAAAGTTAATACTTTAGTAAGGCTACCAGAACGATCGGAAAACAGATGGATGTTTCTTCTTAGAAAACAGCATTAAAGTGCTGTCTTTGTGGAGGTATACTTGTTCTGAATGGTTATCATATTCATGTAACGTTTTTAAACGGCACTCCAAGGCACTTTAAATAATAGCATGGTTCTAGAGTGGAGCATCTCCAAAGTATTACTTGTTAGTGTCGAGTTGAAATGTTATTTACTCCATACTAACCTCAGTGTTGTGATTATTCTCAGATTTTACCACCCCAAAGCGCCGACCAAGAGTCCGATTGAACGGTTGTTACAGTGGAGATTCACCTAATGAGACTGAATCCACACAAGACATCATCTGGGATACCAACTCACCATCTCAGAACTTGAATGGCAAGTGTGGTCAGAAAACCTAAAGTAGTCTGTGTTTAGACCCCCTTAAACACAGATTAGTTTTCTTTTATATTTCTTTCATGAATGTAAACCAAAAAAAAAAAAAAAACAAGATTACTTATAATGACTTGTAATTGTAATGTTACACAGCACGTAAGATATGTTCCAAGCAGTAAAATTAATAAAAAAAAAAAATTCTTAGTCCGATATAAGACACATCAACTTGTGTATTTGTTGTATTATTTCACATTTCCTTGTTTAATGTAAACTATAATATGTTTAGAATGGTATAAACAGTAGGTATATGTGTAAACTGAATGCTGTATGTTATTGTGTATCAAAGCATATTTTACAGAAAAATAAAATTACTTCTATTTTGTATACATCTGCAACTGTTCACAGGACAAGGAGATGGGAGAGTCATTGACATATCGGAGATTGTCAGTAGAATTGCACCAAAAGTAAGTATTAAACAAAAAAAGTCAAATCTAGACAATCAAATGCAAATTATGGGTGTCCTGGGAAATGTAAAGTAACTGATGCTATGTTTAAGGTTAAGAGGGCAAATGAAGGGGATTCAGTGCTCCAGTGGATTGGAGATGGTGCCATACCCTGCACTCCAGAGATCAGACAGCCCAGAGTCAGGAGGATCTCCGCACGGTATATAGCTCTCCTATAGCCAATAACATGATGAATACTTGAAACAATGCTGCAGTTTTTGTCAGTGTTAAAGAACATATTCACATTCACAGAGGTCTTTAATAAAAACTACTGGAAATGCACATTTTTAGAAATGTACTTTTTGTGTATTTTGGTTTGGGAAAAACTTTTATACCAATAGAATGTTATATTGTTTTTGACTTTTATGCCAATTTACTGCTTCCTACGCTTTTTTGGTATGCTCATCGTGGAAGAGGTTTGCTCAAATCAGTGTACAAATTTTTATATATTTTTGAATGAATAGATCTATGCAGATGACATGCTCCTAACCCATTTGTTTTGGCATTACACAGAAATCACTGTCATATATATGGGATTTTCATATGTTATGTCCCCGTCTTTTTCCATCAGGCAAAGCAATGTTGAGGACCTCATGAAACTTGCCAAGCAGTTTGACATCAATATGACTCGTCAGGACAAAGAGAAACAACAGGAGAACACAGAAAGAAGAAATAAAGTCAATAAGCTACAAGGTGATGGTATAACGGCAACGGAAAGATCTACATCTGTCAAAGTCTCCTCAGAACAACAACAGTCCAACTGCACATCTCAAGCCCGGCAGGAAGAGGCGGAGCTTCAGGCGTTGTTTGATGGTCCCACTCAGCACATAAGTGGGAGGCTGAGCCCACCGTCAGTAAACTGCACACCAGAAAGCAAAACTGAACCAGTAGCTCCAGCAGAACAAACATCAAGTTCTGCAGCAATCAAGAGCGCTCCAGTGGATGCTCCTAAAACCACAAAGCTGGACTTTGATGATGACTGGGAAAACGATGACCTTATGAATGACTTATTTGTGTTGAAAATGACACAGAACCCAGTACCTTTGAACGTAGCTCAGAAAGCAAGCACTGCTCAGCCCGAGTCTTGCTCTAGCAGAGGTAATTTTGTGACCAAGAGCACCACCAATACCAGCACCTTTACCAAGACACTTCCTGAAGTTAAAGCATCTAATCAAAGCACTTTTAGGTCAAAGCTGCCAGCTTCTTCCCAGAATCATACTACTGATAAGCTGCTAAAGACTTCACCTGTGGTCCAAGTGGAGCAGAACATGCATTCATCCCAGACTACAAGACAAGTTCAGCTTGACAGAATGACCAAAGACTGTGGAGCTTCAAGTCAGGCTCCTGCTAAGTTTCATGGCGTTTCAGAGGAGGACATGAAGTGTCTTTTGGATTCCGATGGTCTGTGGAATGACGAAGCAGATGATGATCTCCTCTTTAGGGCTTGCGATGATGTGGAGAAGTTATCGGCCAGTCAAGAAGAGCAAAGATGCAACGACGAGTACAAAAAACTTGCACATGACAAATCAAGAAGCTTTGCTTCTAAAGCACCTTCCGCTTCTGACACAATGGGCATCAACCATAAGAGCCAACCACAAGAACCCACAAAGTCCACGCGAATCTTTGCCCGCTCGAATTCAGTACCATGTGCAAATAGCAGTTCTGGATTTAAGCAGGGCTGCAGTGTGTTGCAGGCAACTAAAAGTTCCTGCTCTGGATTGGTAAGCCATAGTGCACAGTCTTATGTGCATGCACAAGGGAAAAGTGTCTTAGGACCCCAGCCTGGTTCTTTCAGAGCCACGGACACCACACAGGCTGTACGGTCACACAGCGCAACTGTAGGAAATGCTTCTAATGCCCACCATTACACCTTCAAAAGACATCTGTCTGACTCCATGACGCTCTCCAACAAAGGTAAGCTTTGTGCGTTGTGGCACCTGCGGCACATTAGCTCTGAAATTGCAGGAGATGACTGCAATAGGCAAGTTTGCTTAACCTGTTAAAGGAACAGTTCAAACATATATGAACATTGTGTCATCATTTACTCACCCTCATGTTGTTCCAAACCCACATGACTTTCTTTCTTCTGTGGCACAAGAGGGAATGTTTTCGGGAACATTCACAATGCTCTTTTCAATTCAGTGGAAGCACATCAGCAGCAGTCTTTTTATTTGTTTATTTTTTTTAATGTTTATTTATTTCCTTGGATACTGTTTTAATGGATTAATGATCAAAAACGCGTTAATCATTGTACTTCGTTAACATTTTAACAAATTATTAATTTACTATAATAAGACCTATGATTTATACAGTTGTGTTCAAAATTACAGCGGAGTGTTTTTTTTTAAACGCGAGTAAAGCTTCATCAAAACATGAAGAAAAACTATCAATATTTTAATCACTTTACAGAAAATGATTGAAAAAATTATATTGGGCTGTTAAAAAAATAGCAGTGTCTGAAAAAACTTTAAGATTTAGCTTTCCTGTGAATCACTGAACTAATATTTAGTGGAATAACCACTGTTTTTGAGAA
>JAUMHQ010000070.1:564075-587615 GCA_032361165.1 Enteromius paludinosus
CCCCTTACCTAAGCTACATACCTTCTATGTACATATCAGAGAACAATTTCAAATATTCTCTCAATGCATTCTATGGCTCCTTTAAATGGTTATTAAATGGGATTCAGAATATACTCAATGAAACGCTATTACAGTTTTAATTATTTAAGTGCTTAATCCAAAAAGTTGCTTATATTTGATAAATATATATTTCAAAGTTCATTTCAAATAATGCCATTGTTTTATTTATTTACCAATAAAAATCCTGTTCCTCACATATTGTCTGGCTTAAGGAGACCTAAATATAATGCACGCAAGCCATATGGATTCATACCGATTTCCTTAATTTGATAAGACCTCAACCGGCATATTTATTTAAAAACATTTTGTGGCATATGACAGATATCTGGTTTATGCTTTTCCACAGCAGATTACAGGGCATGCATTGTGTTGCTTTCAGAGTTTATTCTTTCTGCAAACATGCATGTTCTTGCAGATGGGCTGCAAACCGCTTTTTGGCCCGCTGTCCTGCATGAATCATTGCTTCTTGTGACTGTAGCCTTTGCTTGCTAGTGTTCTGACGTTCTTGTTTTTCTTCCTCCCTTTATCTGCTTTCTCATCAAGATATTCCCCTATCTAACTCTATTAGGCTTGCTGATAAGAAGCCACAGACCGAAGCCCTTTTCCCTTACACATTTCTCCATTGCACAAACTCTGTCCAACAAATAACCCTGTCACTGCATTCCTTAAGCCTACATCTGCCAACACCTTCTCGCTACAATGGTTTCAGTATTTTATTTTTTTTTTGGCATGCCATCATATGGCGGCGTGGGCTGTAATGGTGTGCTGACAGGTTTAGGGTGAGGTAATTTTTTTTAATACACCAGATCAGCCCCCGAGGAACCCTGCAGCCTGAGGCCTTCAGCTTTTAATCAAACGAACTTATAATGAACAAACTGTTGATATAAACTTTTAACGGATTGGACAAATCACTTTCCGCTCAGCACATTGTCATTTCTGACGTGTCTTTTCAATGCACTCGCAACACATTTGGTTTTGATTGCATGAGCTGTGGTGTGTGTGTGTTCAGTAATGATGCTAAAACACTGGCTGTGTGTGTGTGTGAATAAGTCTTGCTCATGCTGAGCAGTGCTTCAGTTCATTATGTGTTAGAAGACTGCATAAAGAAGTCTCTGATTGAAATCCCAGCTGTCCCTCACACACACACACACACACACACACACACACTTCATGGAAAGTGCAACAGAGCGCAGGTCCGTGAGCTTCCCCTCTGCTTTCCTCCCCAATCCCTTCTCGCTCAGGTCGACTTGAGTCCCCTGTCCCACCTGAGCACGACCCATCCCGTAACACCCACACGGTGCTCCTCCACCTCTCCAGCCTTCTGTCAGTGGCAGCTAATGAAGGTATTTGTTACTGTCAGCTCATCTGGCCTTCATTACATCGCTCAGTATTTTTCTCCACTTTTGGCCAAGACACAATGTTTTTGTTTTGCAGCTTCATTATGCCCTGGTTTTGCAATTTTTTTTTATGAGCAATTTCAGAACGTCCAGCTCTGGAAAAAGAGACAGGATTGTTTTCAGTGCTCTCTGCACAGTCTGCCAGAAGCATGACCTTGAAAAGAAAACCCCCTTAAAAATTAGGTCTGGTTTATTAGACGGTCACAACACACAGTTACATGTTTTAACATGATTTTGAGATGGCCTACGCCTGTTCACTAGTGCATATCAAAATGTTGATCTTACTATAAATTAATATTATACTAACTTTATTTAACACTTAATTTTAGGGTCTCTTAGCTGCTTATTAGTATGTATATAACTAGAATAATGGCTATTTATTTTTTTGTAATTAAGCACATATAATGCGTTATTTTACATGACCTTATTCTACATCCCTAATTCTACCCCATACTTAGACTTAACAACTACCTTAGTGAATAAGTGTTACCTATTCTAAACTCTTACCACAATGTCAAATTACAATGAATTAATAGTTGTCAGGGTGATAATGTGACCACAATTATTGAACTCCTGGGGGACTTTAAGTAATTATTTTAAGGTCAAATGGTTTCGGCGCCTCAAAAAAATAGTTTTTTCAATTCCTACATTGCATTAATCAACATGAAGACATGACATTATATGGTGCAAATATCAAATGTTAATAATAAGTGAAGTGTTTCACAGCTGTACATATTCTATTATAATCTAGACTCTGATTACATAATCCAGATTACATCAAGTATGTAGGTAAATGAATGAATGAATATAAGTGCACCCTCATGCACTGACATATTCAAACACACAAGCATTCTCCAGTGTACAGGGACACATTATTCACACACACACACACACACACACACACACACACACACGCCTGCATTCCCCTTCCATCAAGTAAGCCAGTAAAAAGTCTGTGACTATGATCAATGTTTATTGCTCTTGGCACTTCGTCAGAAGTTCCCTTACCTGGATGTGCCTAATTAATCGTGGCAGGCTCAAGAAGTGCAAAGCAACTCATATATGGAGATGAGATCAGCAGTGGAGCAGAGCAGAGAGGAGACGAGCTGGGCCGGGCTCTCTGCTGCCTGGAGATCAGCCTCTGCACCCGGAAAAAAAAAAATGTTGCAACCTGAACCACAGCCTTACAGGCAAAGCGGGAGTTCCCAGTCTAATTACACAAGCTGCATGCTTGTGCAGGTATTAACAAATAAATAAATGAGTTTTTGATGCTAATAAAGTGCTGGCTCAGTTCAAAACTTTTTACATTCACCTTTTTTGCCATCATAACTAGAAGAATCAGAAGTAAGTGACTTTCTATGTGCATGTGTCTTATTGCATGTTCCTTTAAAAGATTTGGAATAAACAAATGCTTTTTTTTTTTTTTTGATAAAGAAAATGTTTGTTAAAATTTCAATTTCGGTTGTGTGTTCCACATGTGGTATTCAACCCTGTTACACTGTTAAAACATCCAGGAAGTGACATATTTTGGCCATTTATTGAAGGGAATTAACTAGCCTAATTTCATTATCACTGCCTTTAGAGAAATACAGTACATGACAAAGGTTTGGACACACCTTCTCATTTAATGTTTTTTCTTTATTTTCATGAGCATTTCCATTGGTAGATTCTCACTGAAGGCATCAAAACTATGTATGAGCACATGTGGAGTTATGTACTTAACAAAAAAAGGTGAAATAACTGAAACATCTTTTATATTCTAGTTTCTTCAAAATAGCCACCCTTTGCTCTGATTACTGCTCTGCACACTCTTGGCATTCTCTCGATGAGCTTCAAGAGGTAGTCACCTGAAATAGTTTTCCAACAGTCTTGAAGGAGTTCCCAGAGGTGTTACGCACTTGTTGGCCCCTTTGCCTTCACTCTGCGGTCCAGCTCACCCCAAACCATCTCAATTGGGTTCAGGTCCGGTGACTCTGGAGGCCAGGTCATCTCACTCCATTACTCTCCTTCTTGGTCAAATAGTCTTTACACAGCCTGGAGGTGTGTTTGGGGTCATTTTCCTGTTCGAAAAATAAATGATCGTTCAACTAAACGCAAACCGGATGGGATGGCATGTCGCTGCGGGATGCTGGGTTCAGTGTGTCTTCAATTTTGAATAAATCCCCAAAAGTGTCACCAGCAAAACACCCCCAAACCATCACACCTCCTCCTCCATGCTTCACAGTGGGAAACAGGCATGTGGAATCCATCCGTTCACCTTTTCTGCGTCTCACAAAGACACGGCGGTTGGAACCAATGATCTCAAATTTGGACTCATCAGACCAAAGCACAGATTTCCACTGGTCTAATGTCCATTCCTTGGCCCAAACAAATCTCTTCTGCTTGTTGCCTTTCCTTAGCAGTGGTTTCCTGGCAGCTATTTGACCATGAAGTCTCCTCTTAACATCTAGAGATGGGTCTGCTGCTAGAACTCTGTGTGACATTTATCTGGTCTCTGATCTGAGCTGCGGTTCACTTGGGATTTCGGAGGCTGGTGACTCGTATGAAGTTGTCTTCAGAAGCAGAGGTTACTCTTGGTCTTCCTTTCCTGGGTCGGTCCTCATGTATGCCAGTTTCGTTGTAGCGCTTGATGGTTTTTGCGACTCCACTTGGGGACACAATTACAGTTTTTGTATTTTTCCGGACTGACTGACCTTAAAGTAATGTAAATGGTCATGAAAATAAAGAAAACACATTGAATGAGAAGGTGTGTCCAAACTTGTACCGTACTGTGTGTAGTTATGATATTCATCAAACTCAACCCTGTTACTCAAGTAATAAGAAAAAAAACAAATATAAGATAACATTTTATTTTTGTGTCTCTGCTTATTACCATGCATATTACTAGAATATCAGCCATTTATTAGTAGTAAATAAACACATATTAATGCCTTATTCTACATCTCTAATCCTACCCAATACCTAAACTTAACCTTACTATTAATAAGTGCATATTAAGAATTTATTGAGGGAAAAGTCATAGTTAATAGTGTTACCAAATACATTTTACTGAAACATTACCACATTTGTCAATAACAAAGCAGCATTCATAATTATCTAAACCCTGCTGAATTATAGTTTCATATATGGAAAATCTGCAACCCTGTTACCTCTTTTGAATGATTATTAGCAAAAGAATGCTAATCAAGTTTTTGTTTTTAATTAAAAATAGAAAATGAACTCATACAGACACCGTATAGTAATTTGTTTTTTAATGTTTATGAGTTTCATGACCAATAATTTCTAAAGCTGGTTTCTTACCATTCTTGAAAAAAAGAAATAAATAATGGCATATTTATGGAACATGCTGGAGAGCGTATGAATTTATGTTTAGCTTTATAGACACGCACACTCCATAGGACCACATTAGAGTTTTACCTGGGTTTAATGTGTAATTGATTTTTTTCTAGGCTCTGCAGTAAGGATGTAGTTTGTGACTGCGTCGTCTCAGTTCAGATTGACTGAGGTGCTTTCAGCGCTCTAATGAGTGTTGTAAATTACCGGCCTTAAAGCCAGTCTCCACCATGCTGCAAGAGATGGTATTTCCAAGAAAAAAAATGGCCATGAAATTTATTATTCTTCTGTGATATGAGTGAGTGTGACTACTTTCACTTAATGTTAAAAGTAGGTCCACTGATTTACAACATGTCATTTCCCAACAAGAAGCAAAAGTGTAATTCAGGGATAGTAAAACACTTTACGATGCATTATTAAATCGACAATTTAATGTGCTAACTCGAAAATGTGTTAGCAGAGAATATACTTATATTTGAAAATACATCAAATAGGTTGCCTCTGTTAAAGCAAAACTGATCCCAAAATATAATCTTTTTCCAGCTTTGCAGTGCTGTGAATATTCAAGGTTAATAAATGATAAATGACATATTAAGGACACATTGTCTTATTAAGCAAATTAATTACAGGATCCTATAGTCCATATTCACATGTTGGTCAGACTGTTTCTTCCAAGTAGGCCATAATAAGATGTCGTAATGAAAAGGTGGACTACTCAATACTATTAGTCCCTGAATGTCCAGTGATATTCATAGTAAACATTATGTATTTATTTTTTAAATAATCGAATGTAAATACATTATGTTTGCTTTTTAAACGGTTAGTTAACCACAAAATGAATCATTAATTACTCACCCTCATGTCGTTCCAAACCCATAAGGCCTTTGTTAATCATCGGAACACAAATTAAGATATGTTTTATGAAATCTGGGGTGAGGAATCAATGACGACAACTAACCCTTTTAACTTTAAACTGTTGCTTTCAGCTGAAATATCGGTCCTCTTATTCATAATATTGCTTACTGCAGTGAAAAAGTTGTCTTGTCTGAATCAGGAGAGAAATATGCACAGATCTAATGCTCTTCACAAAGTAAACAGTCCAAAATGAAAGCGTGTCGGTGGATTTTGATGTGAAAAGACAACTGAAGATAGATATATCACTGGATATGGATTGGATATTGCATATGCATTATGATCCATTTGTGAGCAAGAGATGTCATGCTTAAAATGGCCCGAGGGTGTGTACATTTTCAGCAAATTGTCATTTTTGGGTGAACTACTCCTTTAATACTGCAAATCCAATCATTTTTGAATTAGCATAATGAAGCAGTCTGTATTTCAACCTCAGAAAAATGATTATCGACCGCAGGCCCACCTTTCCATTCTATGCATAGTATAGATGTATTAAAATACATTATGTTTACCATGCCCCGTGGCTGTTATGGAAATCACATGACTTTAATTGGCAGCTGTGAACGATAGCACCTGCAAACAACTTGGCGGTTGTTCTCGTGGTCTGGCGGGAGTCTTACTGCGCAATTTAAACAAAGACTTATCATTGAGGCAGAAAAAAAGCAGGGTTGCGAGGAGAGAGGGAGGCCTGACAGCTCATGATTGATGATTGGCCGGCACCCTCAGCCTGACACCCACCACTCACCCGTTCTGCATTTACAACAAAGTCACCAGTGTGTCGTCCGCCTGCGCCCTACCCCGGCGCAGCCAATCAATACGCTGCGGCCCGACACTCCAAATCACACTCGACCACATACTGCTGAGTAGACACAAGACACGGGAGGGCACATCGCACATGTAGATTAAAAATCTGCCAACGCTAACCTTACACCGAAGACACTCACGAGCGCTCACGTTCAGCACCAAACTGTATGTCTGCTCATGCTGAGACGAACCGAGGGCTGGAGGGACAAAAACAGCGAGCCATGCCAGGATAATCAAGCTCTCAGTGCAACTGCATTGTAAACACTTGAATTACAAGTTTGTTTAAACACTGAAATGTTTACTTTTTCAAAATATCACATGAATGAAATGTCAACCCAAACCGATCGCTTTTCCAAAAAGAGCAACTCTCTTTGAGAATGGACGTTTGATGAATTCGCAGGCAGAGAAATGTTACAGTACACAATGGTGACTGGGTGATTCTGTAAAACGGGCACCCTTTGTGTCACTTATATACATACTGTATGCATAACAAAATAACAATGATTATGGGTGTATTATTTATGTATGCTACTGTAATTTATTTGATTTGCAATACATGCACAGCAAATGCACAGTTTTTTGTCTTGTCACTCAGTTTCTTAAACCTGTCACTCAAACACCAGAACCAAACCCACAAAACCATGATTCTCAGCCTTTGATTCAGTTTTAAATTTCATAAAACATGTTTTTTTGTCAAAAGGTGATCTTAAAATTTCAGTCCTTTAGGAACTGCAATGTTTAACCTGTCATCCCCTATTATGGCCCCTTTTATGGTTTTTTTTTTTTTTTTTTTTTTTTTTTTTAATGATCCCACTTTATTAATGTGCACCAGGTGTAAACTGCTTGACCAGACATTACAGTCATTGGTTTTGGTTTGGGAAATGAATCATTGAGGGAATCTATGAGAGTCGTTGAACAAGTAAGGTAAAAAAAAGGAATGCATATTAAAAAGACAATGAAAGTGTTTTTTGACCCTGCGTGCATGTCAACCTGTCCCAGACTCAAATGAACCTATCATTATTCACAATAGGGGCACTTTAAAGCATATTTAGCTTGTACTGCAAAATGAAAATTCTCATACTGAATTAACCATCGCAGAATTCAGATATTTTCAGGGTTATGATTCTGGTGGGTGACAGGGAAGATGTGTTTTCAATTAACTCCTGTTCCAGGGACTGATGGTAATACAATCTAGTACAGATTGAAATCTTTTTTGCAAATGTTCAGATTTGCTAATGTGTGCGCACGCGTGTGTCTCTTTCTGCTAACAGTTATTATCAGTCATAAAACCAGAAGTAGTAATAAGATGTATAATAGTCTTACTGAGATTATTTATTATCATGATTTTGTTCTTTATAGTTTAGTCATTATCTGCCAAACCAGACTAATATTCGTATTCTGACCATCATTTGCTCCTAGATTGATCTCCGATGCCATTCAAGTCAAGCAGCCTCTGACTCAAGGACACGAGAATCTAAATCAGTATTTCAGAAACCCTCTATACAGGAAAGAGATGGCTTGCACAGAGAATACACCGTTTGCTGCAGTATTAGCATGTTATCTCTCTGCTGTTCAAGGACGTGTCAGCGTCCTTATCAAGTACCGGTGGTGTGAGTAGAATTATTCAGGACAGTATTTAATAGTTTTGTGCGATGACAATACACATGCTGCTTCATGCTGAAAGTAACATCAAAATCTATAATGTATCCACCCAACAATACTGGACTTTATTCAAACGATCTGTTTAAAAATATTTCAGTCCTGTCTGCTCCAAGGCATTACAGACAAACCCACAGAACCGTTTCCAGAAATGATTGCCTTCAGACATGCGAAATATCTTCAAAGATATTCGCAAATCTGTTTTCAATTATTAGGTACATCATTTGCCTTTTTCTAAAATCATCTTCAAGACAATGTACGAACTCTAATAGTTCTTTTCTTTCATCTAAAGTGATGAGTGATGAGTGTCATATTAGCATTGAATTAATTTAGCCCATTACAATAACATTCATGCCTCATGAAAGGTGTGCATATATCTATTCATGAGCTAATAATGGAATGCCTTTCCATCATAATTATGTGCCATGCATAACTATTTACGGTCTTTTAAAGAACGTTTTAATCATCGCTTTTCAAACTTGTTAACAAAAAAGTCTCCATTATTTCCATCTGAATTATAAATGTCTTCACCTGAACATATCAAAGTCTTTAAATCAATATAAAATAGACGGTTGTGATGGGATGAGCTCACATATAATGTTTCAGTTTGAGTGGTTGTTTTGTAAAACAGCCTGTTAGAATAACAAACTGCATTCTTTGGCAGAACTTTCTGATTATTAATATTAATAAATGTAAAACAATAAGAATAAATGTAATAAATAAATAAGCAGGTTTATTGACCAACGGTTTCTTTTATAATATCGTTGTTGTATAAAGCAATAAACGACATAAATGTGTGTTATTTTTAATAGTAGTAGTAATAATAATAATAAATAATTGTTGTGTGGTTTTCCTTTTCTTCTCTCTCTGCTTGCAGCCTGCTTCGTGATCTGTGTGTAACACAAGCTCTGCATCAAGTTACAATAGTGACATCTAGTGTGTCTGTTCATGTTTCATGTTTTAAAAGTAAGTGCATGCATGGGGTCTGATTTTAATACAGAAAGAATCAAGCTGTTTAGGACACCACCGCTACACATCCTAATATTTGACTTCCACAGACTGATAACTGCGGGAAAAACAAATGTAGGACTAGGACCTATTTTGAAGAAAAAGAAATCCTTTGTGTTACACTTTGTTTGGGTAGTCCACTATAGATATTCTAAGCAATATTCAACTATATGCCAATTCTCAATATTTTGCTCAACTAACTCTCATTAGAGTATTACTGGACTGTCAGGTTAGGGTTAGTAGAATAAGTTGGCATGTACTTGCAAAGTTATGTACAGTCAATGGAATATGTGTTACGGGATCAAAATAAAGTGTTAGGAGATAATAAGAAGACAGTCTACTGATATTCTAATAACCGTTAGCTTATAGTTATTAAAAGTGGACTATCAGAATAAAGAGTTGACTTGCTCCCTTCTTGGCAAATACATAAATAATAACAAAAACAACAACAATAATAATCATAATAAATGATTTGTCATCCATTGCAGAAATGTATTGCTTAGGGTCAGAGGACTAGAAAAAAAAAAACGAAAGGGTTTAGGAAAATCACATGTTTAGATAAACCAACTTATGTATAAGCCATTTAAAACATCACAATAAAAACGAAGATTTTGTATTTAACATGTGCGTTTGTTCTTTTGCGTGTGTGTGAGTGTGTTGTGTGGTTAAGAGCGGTCTAAAGTGGTGGGCAGCATGCATAATGGACTTCCCATGCAGCTGTAAATAATTCATGCAGCAGGAAAAGAGGGTAAGCATTGACCTGCTGCATTTTCATACATTAATCTCGTCCTGACTAATGGCAGAATGCACTGAGCTGAGAAAGAGAGAGAGAGCACGACACACACTTCGGCTCGCAGACGTCATGGGTTTTCCGGGTTGCTAATGGAGGTAAAGCCAAATATCTTCTGTGCTGCTATGGAATATTTCATATGAAAAAATGATGACTTCTCATTTCAGCACTATTGTTCTTTTAATTCTACATAAACATGATTAAATATTGTTTATTTTTGTGTACGGTTGCATTCTAAAAAAATAAAGGAAATCAATATGCAAACACTGGAAATCACTCATCCGGTCTGTACGAACTGACCTTTTGCCTCTATATGCTGTAAGAGTGAAGATTCTTATATTTTATTTATTATTTGTAGAGTATGCATCCCCATACAGTGTATTAGTAGGAGCTCTTGGTAATTCAAGTTAGTATTAATCTAATTGCGTTTGAGCCTTGCTCATAAATAGAAGCAGCATTAGCGATTACTGGAGATGAATAAATATTGCATCAAGCCTTTGTTATTTGCAGAGACCAAGAGGTCCTAATGGTGCACTTTTCATCCATCCATTAAAACAAAATGTTAGATTCCTAAAACGATGCCACTTCATACTACGGAACACACATTGCCTGCCCTCACCTTATGGCTCTATTGAAAAATCTACTGGGCTGCCTACATAGGGGCATTTCGAGCCATGTTGAAGGCTGTTCCAAAAGAGTCAAAATCATAAAATAGTATTGGAATAGATTGATATATAAAAAAAAATATTTGGAAATAAGTCTTGTTAAATCCATGAAAATTATATATTTCAAAGAAGGCAAAGGTCCATAATAAATGTGTGGATGTTTACAACGAATGCCAAACAAATGTAATGTACATGAGTAATATTTGGCTTATCTGTGTTATAAAGATAAACTCTTACATGTAGAGAAGTGAGATGACAGAGTATGTTGTACATTAACCCCAAATAATAGCTTATTTGCATAGCATATTCCAAAATGCAAGTTATTTTTACTATAAAAGCTGCAAGAATTCTTAATGTTTATTATGAAGCAGACTATGAAACTCTGGCATTAATTCTTACATGTGACGACACTATTATATAACACCAGATATTGTGGATCTCAACGTTTAGGACAAAGGGAGATCATTCTAATTATTAACTGAAAAGTCCTTAAGCATCATACTGTATGTACCCTACGCAAAAAAAAAAGTTATTTCATAAATAATAAGCACTTTTCGTTTCAGAATGCGCCAAACATTCTCTGTAGGAGACAAATCAGGGCTGCAGGCAGGCCAGTCAAGCATCCGCACCCTCTTCTTACGCAGCCATGCCTTTGTTATACGCGCAGTATGTGGTTTGGCATTGTCTTGCTGAAATAAGCATGGGCGTCCCTGGAAAAGACATTTTCTTGAAGGCAGCATTTGTTCCTCCAAAAACTGAGATATACTTCTCAGCATTGATGGCGCAAGTTACTTTTGCCGAAGGCACTGACACAACCCCATACCATGACAGACCCTGGCTTTTAGACTTGTACCAGGTAACAGTGTGGATGGTCCTTTTCCTCTTCGGTCCGAAGAGCACGGCGTCCAATTCTTCCAAAAAATTTGTCTGACTGCAATACACGTTTCCACTGCACAATGGATCATCCCAGATACCCCCGAGCCCAGAGAAGTCGACGGCGCTTCTGGACACTATTTATGTAGGGCTTCCTTTTGGCATTGTGCAGTTTTAGCAGGCATTTCCTAATGTGACTACGTACTGTAGTGCTTGAGAGTGACTTCCTGAAGTAGTCCTGAGCCCACGCAGTTATATCATTTATTGATGAACGACGGTTTTTAATGTAGTGCCGTCTGAGGGCTCAGAGATCATGGCCGTTCAGTTTAGGCTTGCGCCCTTGGCCTTGGCGCACAGTAATTTCTCCAGAATCCCTGATTCTTTTCACTATGTTATGCACTGTAGAGGGAGAAATGTCCAAATCTCTTCCTATCTTTCTTTGAGAAACGTTTTTCTTCATCATTTCAAAGATTTCTGTCCGCACTTGGTGGCAAACTGGCGAGCCTCTGCCCATCTTCGCTCATCCAAGTAGGTCTTTCCTGAATGCTGCTTTTGTACCTAATCATGATTGCAATCACTTGTTAACATCACCAGTTTCAAATCACATCGTTATTTAGTTATTATTTATTATTACTACCCCTGAATTGCCCCAGTCCCAACTTTTTGTTGAAAGCCTGAACGGCAAGAATGGATGTTTATTTACAAATCAAATGATGTTGACATGGATTATCTTGTGTTCGTACTGTCTGCAATTAAATAAAAGTTAAGGGAAACTGTAAATTACTGCTTTATTTTTTTTTATTCAGATTTTCCACCCTGTCCCAACTTTTTCTGATTTGGGGTTGTATATATATAAATAGATATAGATAAGAAGACAGACAAAGTGACATATACATACAATTTCAATACCAAAGACTTTTTGGTACCCAATAATTTTGTTTTATGCTTAATTGACTATTTTGACTATTTTAATTTGACATCAGTCTCTTCCCATGTGTCCTTGTTCCTTACTGTTATAATTGAACAAAAATGATGCCTAATTACATGCAAGCGATCCTAAGCCATACCTTAATTATACTATATTATACTATAGCAAGACCACCTTTAAAAAAAGGGTAACCAGTTTTCCAAAACAGTCACTTGAGGTTGAGAAGCAAATGGAACCAAATCAGATTCCATTTCAGTTATAAAGCTGTCTTAGAGGGCAGCTGCTTATGTAGGCTATAGATAGCAAGTCAGATTTGAAAAAGAGCCAGTGCGTGTGTGTTTCCTATGACACTGTGACAGTAACTTTATTCATGCCCACCATCACAAATTACTTATTTGCTTTGCGGATGACGGGACATTATAAAACTTGTGAGAAGTCATAAAGCAAACCTGCAGGGACAGCAGAAATCCGCTGAGGATTTCACCCACGGAAAGCCCCATCAGTACAATCCCCCATAAGCCTTTGGTACCCAGTGACCGAGTGTGCGTGCGAGGTTGTGAAGGATGACCAGGATGTGTCTTCTTTGTAGAAATCCTCCCAATACCAGCAGTCTAAGTCCAAGAGTCAACAAGACTTATTCCGAAAGCCCCATAGTATTAATAGCGAAGCATTAATAAATCATAGTGCCAAGCGGCTTTTATCTGAACCACTACTCTGCCTCAAATGGAGGCTTTAAGCTCACAGTCATGACATGAAAAAAAAAAGTTCAAGAGAGAAAAAGAGCTAATGCAAGGCAGATACCTCAATGAAAAGGTCAGCAATTAACAGAAATCAGCCCATATCCGGATCCTGGATAGGTTCCATACAGATTTCTCAGAAGAATTATAAAGACAAACATGTACAGTGCACAGAAAGCAGCAGATACATTGATTGTCATGAATTTGCTGCCTCTGGAAAACATCTACACTGGGAAAGAGTGGCACGTCACAATACAACAAAACTAGATCACTGTCATTATAATCAGCTGGGTTAATTGGAATAAACATCAGTGGTTCAACTTTAATTTTACGAAGCTACAAGCATACTTTTTGAACGCAAAGAAAAATAAAATAAATAATAGAG
The DNA here is from genome assembly GCA_032361165.1 of Enteromius paludinosus. Classification (NCBI taxonomy): domain Eukaryota; kingdom Metazoa; phylum Chordata; class Actinopteri; order Cypriniformes; family Cyprinidae; genus Enteromius; species Enteromius paludinosus. Next base: position 577,627 of record JAUMHQ010000070.1, read on the forward strand.
TTCATACATAGCAATTCATAAATATTTTATGAGGTGGCTAATTCGTACGACCTCACTCAAATCATACGTATTTTGAGAGTTGCACAATTTGTATAAACTTGCAAGAATGACCTACACCTAACCTACCCCTACCCATCACTGGAGTTTCGGCAAATCATAGAAATCCTACAAGTGAGATCATACAAATTTGCACATATTAGCTAACTAGTAAACTGTGTATGAATTGACGTCTTCTACATTGTTTTTTTTCTGCTTCGACTGTCAGTGAGACAGGCCTGCTGGCTTCATCAAAAATATCTTCAGTTGTGTTCTGAAGACGAACTAAGCTTTTATGGGTTCGGAACGGCATACAGTAGGGGTGATTAATGACAATATTATCAATATGGGTTGGAATAACCCTTGAAAAAAATTACACTGGGAATTCTGCAGAATTGTGAAAAGAGGAACTGTTTAATCTGTGATGAGGTCACAGATGTGGAATGCTGTATTCGATCTTCCGTGTGAACAATAAACATTTTGTAAAAGATAATTCAGCCATTATCCACTGAGATATCAGCAATAACTGTTTGTTTAACCTTTGAAAGGCCCTAGCCGTTGTTTCTCTTTGGTGTTCAGAGGTGAAACTCAATACCTAGCCGAAGCCTGTTTATACCTGGTCGTCTCAGCAACTCCAAAACACAGAACTCCATGAATGAAATTCCAACATATCATCAATCATCCCTGACAAAAGAGGGATTGTTGTGGTATAACAAGCAGGGGAGGATGAGTGTATGTGTGTGTGTAGGCGTAATGCAACATGCCAATGGTCTCTGAGCAAATCCTTGTTTCTACGGTTGTCACTATCTAACCACGGCCACTGTGAACGACTCACCACTAATAATGCACTGCATATCAAAAGATAAAACAACTAATGTAGAGTTAGTCAACCGGGGTGCCCTGGGAAAGATGCAGTTTCTAATTGGTTCCAGAAGAGTCAGCTGCAAATTGACCCTCCTGCCCACATGGCTAATCCACTGAGTTGTTGAGAATAGTCAGATTGCGGTTGTGCGTTCAGTGCTGCAGAACGATATCAGCTATACGAAAATGCAGCTTTAAACACCTCCCATCAGTCCCCCTCATTTTACATTTATGAATGTTAATGAGGCCTTGCAGGAAGTAGGCCATCTTCCTGCCATCATAACCCTACATCCGAAATCCCAAATTTGGAGTCTGGTTCACATTTGTACCCTCGTGTTGATTTAGTATGGAGTGTTCAGGTTCAAAGCGGAGCCCACAGAGAGGTACCATTTCAGCATGAAAGAAAACTTCTCTAACCGAAACAGGCACTTCGTGCTGTGCCTCATTGCTGGTGAAAAGTAAATAACTTTTGTGGAAAACCACAGAAGCCGTGGAGTATTAATGCAGATGACTCCAACTTAGAGAAAGACAAAAGGAACAACTATTAATAAGCACCCCAAACCGCTGAATCACTAGATTGCATAACGTGCTGTGGCAACACACAAGTAAAACCTGTTTAAACTTTACGTTTCCTGCCAATAGTGTCTAATGGAGTCAGTAACAGCTCTTAATGACACATGTTGACGGACAGGCGTACTATGAGAGTGTGAGGTGAGGGAGGTAGACAATGCCGCCCTCTCCGCCCTCTCTCTGATGTTGTGTGTGTTCAGCCGAGCTGCTTCCTTATCTGTCAACCTGCTGTAATTTAGGGCGGCACTCTGATCACGGCCCCAACCTGCTGGACCTGTTGACGGCATGCAGGAGTCACGCAAAAAGGAAGAGACACCAAGACAAGACATCATCACTCACTACTCTGACCCTACCGACAAAGCTCTATGCTGTTTCAAGGACGATTCCCATTCAATTGCACTTAACACACTCTTTAGTGCCCTCACTCGCTTCTCTGTCTCAAAAACAGAGGCCTCCTTTTCCTTCGCCTGGCTCCCTCTCATTTACCCAAAGCAATATGTAACGGTTTCCTTATTTTCTCCAGTGGGACGGCTGTGACAGTAAATCTCTATTACTAATATTCTTCCATATGGTCGCATGAAAATTTGATGGTAGAGCGCCCGAGGCTGAGGTTGCAGCTGAGAAGCGGTTGGGTAAATGTAGCGTTGTGCGATCCAGGGGCTTCCTCGGCTACATCTGCTCTGGGACACTGAGGTGTAATCAGAGAAAGGCAGGCCCCAGAGCTCGGCTGCCACTTTTATCGGATCCTAGCTCGGAAAATGAGAGGGATCCATCATGGAGAAGGTGTTGACAGCATGCGTGTTTGGGTGTGTGTGTGAGCGTATGACTTTCTGATCATATGGTCCCCAGCTCACGGCACATACACTTGGCTCAGAGTTGATTTCCCTGAATTGGAGATGGTTTGGGTTTTGTGTCAAGAAATATAACATCGCACAATATTTTGCGTAACGTCTCTGCTATGTCTTGAAATCCCAACCTTCATCTCCTCCGTGCATTTTATAACCAGAACAGACAAGTAACCCGAGGATGTCATTACCCATTAACACCAAAATGTCCTCTGCAATTGAACATTGGCCAGAATAAGGCTTGCAATGCATTGACAGTACATTGTAACACTTTTCTCTCTAAGGTTCAACTGGAACAGCTTGCCAAATCCAAGATGAGTGTGCCACCCTGAGGCTCCTATTGAAACAGTGTGAAGCCACAGGAAAACCAGTTGGTCCGATTCGATAAAGAGCCACATAATGTGCCTCACTGGAGTTCCCTGTGGAGAATACAGAATGCATATGCTATGCACAGATTCACAAGATTTAAACTGGCTTTAATGGTCTGCGTAGCACTGCTGAAATCCTGAAAATGTTAAAAGTTTATTTTAGGTGGCCCATGCACATATATTGTCAAAACTAGTAATTCAAGTGTCGATTGGATTGTCTTTGGCAGTTTGCCCCTGCTTGAAAAACGATATCTTTAGGAGACAAAAAAATAAATAACTTGTATACTTCTGTGGGCATACCGCATACACCAGCTGCAAGCAAGTTTCATTAATATAAATGGGAATGCTAAGGAAACGCAAAGTACTTCAGTGCACACTGCACACATTCAGATATCTATTCAACAACTAAGAAGCTAAAAAACAATACAACATATAATAACCAGAACATATCACAGGTGTGAAATGTTTCCACCTGAGCAGTGCTGATTGGGTGAGGAAGGGAATGTAGAAAGAGGTGGGAGGTAGGTATACACCAGCATGCACCTCTGCATGAAAGATGCATGCAATTAAACGTGATGTGGCACCACAGGCTGCCTTCAGCCAACTCAATCCATCATAGGAAACTTTATCAGTGGGTGTCTGTCCCAACATCCACCCCCCAAAGCTGTAGCACTAACCTTCAATTCCAAACTGCACCCTAGCCGGGCCTACAGCCTAGCTGCCATAACCTGATACCCCAACAGCAACTCTTACACCAATTCCATCTTGTACAAAGCATTTTGGGTTTGGCTTTCATTCCTGTTTTTCTTTCCTTTCTCCAAACATTACCTCAACTCTACTGCAGAGATTTTTTCTACACAAACACATGGAATGATGATGGCTTCTCCTAGAATTTCATAAAATACTGTATGCAGTAACAGCATATGTTTATTTATCTGCAAATAAGCATTTGCAGACATTTTGCTTCACTAAAATGTTCTTTGATTCATTTCAAATGCCTTATCAGTTGTTTTTGCCATTTTACTTGAGTAGCTGTACTATGATAACAGTTTTCTGCATTTCTCCATTCTTGAAAAGCACCAACCACCAGTGATACTCATGTTATGACTCTGACGCTCAGATAAATGATGGTCAACAATACTCTATTACTAGACAAAAGGTCATCTTACATTCAAACCTGGGTGAGCTGTTGTTTCTCTATTCTAATCAACATGGTCCAGCGCACTGTGTACTCCGAGCTTTCTCTGGGAAAGCGATAACATCTAGTAATAAAGCGAGATGGCTGGTATCTCTTTTACATGGATCGGGTGGGACCAAGACAAGGTCTGCTCAGCCTTGCCGAACACAGTCGGTCCCTATGCTCTAAATGAGGTGGTTTGAGAGGACCGCCAATGACTGATTATCCTATCCCGACCCAGAGGAATGCTGACCTCTGGAGAGCACTTCATTAGCTGGCTGGCACTAGCCTGTGATTGAGCTATCAGCAGTAGCGATGGAAAGCCAGCCAAGCCGGTAGAAAGGTGAGTCCCTTTGTCCAGGGACAGGTGTGTAACTGTAGCTAACTGACAGAGTTGCAAATCAGCGCCACTGAAACGCTATCTGAACGGGCTAACCGTGTCCAGATGGCCCTGTATCCATGACTATTTCTTTCTTCCTTTGTCTCCACTTCTCATTCTCTCGTTTCTCAGATACACAGACAGTTTTATTTCTCCTCAGCGCTGACGATGCATTATAAATGCGCGTCATCTATTGTTCGCGTTTACTTTGATTTGCTGCCCTCATGCATATTCATTCCAGACCCTGCGAAGATTCATGGTGTTGCTGTCCAAGCTGTGCTATGATGTCATTGTCCCTTCTTGCATTGTTTCAAAGTTTTACACGTTCAGCACCTTTAAAGCCTGAAAAAATGGTCCATGCCTACATGTGAACCCAAATTTGAGGGTTAATGGTTGCTTTTTAATTATTTGAACACTAATAATTTCAGTATTTGATGAATGTTATATACATTTATAAATTGTATCTCACATTATCTGCAATCTTGGATTAATTTTTTAACTGAGCTTTCTGCATTGCATTATGGGATTGCCTTTTACATGGCCGGTACATGCTGACTGGCTAAAATAGTTAACTTACCTGTTTAAGCACCTTTTATGAATATTCAATGTATAACTCTGATCAGAGCAAAGTCTGACCTTTTTAAATCAGCCGTGACATGCGACTCCTCTGAAGCTGTTATCTAATGGCCCAGGCTGACCCTTTAAATAGGATGTCTGAATGTGTTATTGAGGATATTGTTTCCTATAAACATCTAGCACTCGGGCAATAACAATCACATCAGGCAAAATGAAGTTATCTGAGAATAGAATTAAACTCCAAATGACCCTTTGCTCTGCTTCACAGCCCTCCATTAATAATTTCTAATCTAATCAGGGAGGATAAATGTACTATCGCCGGCCATGCCAGGCACCTTGCCAGGAAGAGGGCCATTCAGCGCAAGCCGGGCCTCGGATGAGGGGCGAGAGGGGAAAAGAGAGACATCTTTTCAGGGGAGGCCACTGCTTGATTTCCTCCTTTGTTAGCTCTCTCTTGGCAAAGTCATGTCCTTGTAACTGATAGACATGTCTCTTTGTAAATAACCCGGGGTTGACTGATAAAATACGGAAGAGAGAGGGGGTGGGGGGGATAAAGAGGGTGCTCTAAATTGGCAGACATTACTCATCCGACCTAGAACGACTATGTCACATCCTCTGAATAATCCCTCTCATTTGAATTAGGTATTACTTTCATCAACATGCCTATCAACATCATACACACCTTTTAAGTTCTTCAGTTTTTGACCATGCTAACAAATGAAATGTTCATAAAGTGTTCAGTGATGTAATACAGTATAAAAGGCCAATGCTATATTAGCATCTGTCAGCTCTAATGTTTATCACTAGTGTGCATTCTATGGTGGCTATAAATGGCTAATCCAATCAGATTTTGCAGTCAGAACTACCCAAATGATTTCATTCATCAATTACTCCACTCTCTTTTTTCCCATGAATGGGAATGCATGTTTGTCTAATTACGTCTCTTTAAGTATGCCTATTGAATTCTGTTGAATTTTCTTTTTTTAATTGGTCGAAGACAAGATGGCTTTATTGTCTCTTCTCTCAGCAAAGCCATCATTCACAATTTAACATACCCAAACACACATAATTAGGCAATGGAAGCTATAGGGGCACCCGTTAAATTGACCCACTAATTCGGCCAAATGGAGACTTGTAGATAGTCTTACATTTAAAGGGTAAAAAATAATTCATAATTCATTTGGACAGCAACCTCTGAAACCCTAAGATGGAGCCATAAGGTGGATGTTTGGGTCTCTAACAAATTACAAAGCAAAAGTTTGCTTTTTCTCTTTCCATTGGGTGTGTTTCCATTGTAACATATGGCCATCAAAGCTTTAGACGAGCAGAAAAGTGGAGAATGTGGGGAGCTATTTAGAAAGAGTGGAAATTATTAAGTCAATTTGGTGGAGAGAGGGTTCAAAAGCTGCCATCAAATTGTTTCAATAATGAGCTGTTTCCGTTATTATTGAGTGGAAAAAATGACGTTTTCCGACTCCTCAAAGATCTGCAGATAATTGGATTGGAATTTCAAATGAGAGCTCTCATCATGGCCATCCTAATAAGAGACCAATTTGGCAAAGTTAAATTTACTCTAAAACCATCTTGTCGCATGCAAAATACATCAATGAATTAAACTCACTTCACATAAAATACACCTGGCATCCAATCCAGATGATCTATGCCAATGCTAAAATGGATCTAACACTTTCATCCACTTTTATGAGAAGATTATCAATCTAAGATGTCATCGCAATTAGACGTGCTAATAACTGGCTACCCCATTCATTTGAAGTTTTCTCAGTTTCATTATTCCCACTGCTAACATCTCTAACCTGTGCCGCACCAAAGTCATCATGCATCATTTATGATGCCTTATCTCTGTATCTGAGCTCTTGTCTTTTATGAGCCCTGCTTTAAACTCTATCATTAGCCTTCAGTAGCTTTGGGAACCTTCCACTATTGACATTTCTCACTCAGTAGCAGTTTGTTGGATGGGAACAGCATCTCTATTGACAAAATGATAGCTAGCAGGCACTGAGACCCTGACGAGGCTCCACACAGCCTGCTGCCCGTACAGGCCATGGGCACAAAGAGGCTCGTGATGGCTTTTTTAGGCTTCTCTCTAGCGATGTCTCATTTTTTTTTTTCCTATAAAGAGTTGCTCCACAGTCTTAGTCATGCTGCAACACGATGCAGCTTGCTAGATAATTCCCACTCAATCCAAACACACAAACTGGTCAAACAGAAACCAAATATCCACACATTGAGCATAAGGTGAACACATGGTGAAAGTAAATGTTCACAAATAGACATTGATGAAGATGAACTAAAAGTATATATAGAAAGACTAAATATCAAACAAATATAATATTCTTGCACAGAGACCAAATGTCCACATATAGAGACTAAGATTAACTAAAAGTCCATATAAAGACATAGAATTCCCCCACAAAAATAAGATGAAATAAAGTCCATAATAGAGAATACATTTCCACACAGGGACTAAGATCAACTAAATGTCCTTTTATAGAGACTAGATATCCACAAAATGAAATGAAACAGCCTCACATAGACCAGGTGTCCACACAGAGACTGAATGACTAAATGTCCTCTTATAGGGAAAAAATGTCTACACACAGAGCTTGAACGTCCACACAAGAGAAATGTCCATATTTAGAATGTTCACTGAGAAAAACTTCAAGTTCAAACAATATATTAATGCATACATATTAAACATCCTCCCATAGAGACCAAATGTTCACACAACAAAATGGGAAATTACATGTGCAAGTGATATTTTGTCCAAACGTCAATACATAGATTAACTGCCAAATCTTAAAGATTGACACCCACACACTGAGATTAGAAAACTATATCGAGCCTACAAACCCCATAAGGCCACACATGAAGGCTAAATTATCAAAATAAATAAAAACCTCATGCCCATATCTAACTGCTAGAGAAACTAAACATTGCCACATAGATAGAAAATGTCTTCATATGGAGACAGAATGTTCACACGTAGAGACTAACTGAATGGAAGTAACAAGCACCAGTATGTGGTAACTTGTTAGAGAACATCATGAATTCACAGGTTCTATGACAAATGCGATCATCAGTGCTTTCATTTTAGCACCTCAGTTAATTTCCGCAGCTGCAAAACATAGGCTAATACTTCTATGGCATTGCACAATAAAATGCAATGTGATCACATGACTATTCCTATGCATGTTTACAAAGAAACACTTTACCAATGTTACTACAAATGCATGCATGCATTTATGAACCCTTATTTAAATACTTAATTTGTGGAATTAGTTGGCTAATTCTACTGTATTTGTGAATTATGTTTCCAGTTGCATTTATTAACCGTTGGCTCATGTACTTAATTTAAAATTATAACATTTCATCATGTTCTACATAACGGCTTGTTTTAAAGCAGCATTTCTTTTTATACAATTAATCGATTGCTACATGCCATGTTTGAGGAGATGTGTGCTTTTAAATAAGATTTGGTGACCTTCACAGCATTGATCAGATTTCAGCATTTTCTCAAATATGCAAATAAGTATGTTTTAAATGTAACATATAAATAATGCTAATGTTTACCCATGGTGTTGTTTAATTGTTTGCTGTTCTATTATAAGGATTGCATTCCATTAGAAATATGAGAAAAACACATTTAGTCGACACATCTCATATGACTGAAGTCCCTCAAAAATCACTTCAAACTCAATTGAACAATGCTATTGACTGAATCAAACTGAAAATAGGAAAATGTGAAATGTGTTTAGCACGTAGCCAGTGATTCTCATTGGCTGCCCCACGACTGCTGATTTAATAGAAAACACTGTTGATCTACTGAGCTATATGTCAGACACAGGTTGTGCCGTGACACAAAGGATTGACGACAGAGAGAGCATGCCCTTCATGTCTTGACATAAAAACAGCCAAATTTATGGCCCATAATGCCATTATTCAATCAGCTGATTGATTTTGTACTTCTGTTTGGAGTTATAAGTTCAGACTCATCTCCCTTATTGACTCGTACAGCAGGACCGGGCCTTTCTCCTCTCACAGTGTAATTGCATTACAAAATCAAAGTCCTCTTCCTTTAACTCCACAGGGCAGAATGATAAATCCACGCTTGCATCCGGAGAGAGACGGGTGGTTGGGGGACAGAAGGAGATGAATGAGTCAGTGCAGCGTTCAGGCTGGGGCTGATTGCTCCTGGATTTACTTCATTACTGTGTTCTTATCCAGTTAAGAGCGAGACCAGAGAGAGGAAGCCATTACAGAGGCCCAGCGCTCAGAGAATGCTGAATCTGCACTTTCATTTCACTTAGCAGCCACATTCTACAGCATTATTTAGGGGCCGTGTCGAGATTCTTCTGTGCTAATCTATAGGATTAGGGTTTGACTGGTCAAGATGTGTTTTTAACACCCAGCTCTAGCGTTTTTCTCTTCTTCTATTTCTTTTTTCAAAATTCTCTTCTAATAGACATATATTATGGATCATTTGTAGAAAATAGATCACAAGCAGTGGATGTCTACCAAATAAATAAAAATACTGAAACTCTTAAAGCTGGAGCTCTGTAAAATGTACGATAAAAACTGGCATATGTGGTTGGTGAAATTCAACTGTAAAAATTTATTTGTGACCTGTATCAAGCAGCTTTTAAATACGAACATATATATAAGATGCTCAGTGTCATTCACACAAGCACTAAACACTATCATGATGAGAATTTGAAATGGGATGCAGGGAATTCTGGGAATGTCAGTTTACAATTTGTCCCTGTAAATGTTACAGGAATTTTCTATTAACCATTTAAGAGGTTTTTCCTGTAGCATTTTCACTGTTTCTTCACTTTAAAATGACGGTAATTTTTTTACAGTGTGTTTTACTCAGCAACAAAATCTTAATATTATTTATTTTATATAATTTCAATTGAAATATTTGTTTTTGCTCTGCATATTTGCAGAAGTAATTGTGATTATTTACTAAAATAATACTTTAACTTATTGAATGCATTCTGAATTTCTGCATATTAATTGTTTATTTTTGGTAATAATTAGGGGTGGGCATAGATTAATTTTTTTTTTAATTAATCTAGATTAATCTAGATTAATCTATATTAAAATGGCTGATTTGAGATCTGCCAAAGGCATTCAGAATTTGTGTGCTACCTATT
>JAUMHQ010000070.1:596637-608603 GCA_032361165.1 Enteromius paludinosus
TCTAATGTTTATCAGTACATTACAGAAAATAATGAACTTTATCACAATATGCACATTTTTTGAAAAGGACCTGTATAACCCATTTGAAAGTGTCACTGTTCTGGATAATGAAAATTTATATTTTGGTTTTGTGAGTCGCCATTAACAAATTGACGCATACAAGGTCAAAAACACTTTCATTGTCTTATAATATGCATTTATTTTTACCTTACAACTCCTAAACAATGTCAACAAGAAACAACTAATTATTCGTTTTCAACTTGTTTCAATGATTCAGAGCAACTCTTTCTTTTGACAGACAATAACTTTATACACGGTGCGCTTTCGAATTTAAAACTATGCAGGATATTTTCATTCACTTAGAGCTGTGTTACACAAATCCATAATATTGGCACTTTAAACAAATTTAGCATAGATAGGAAACTGAAAAGACTGTATATGGGGGGAAAAAAGCCTGAACCAAAGTATCACACTTATAAATACGAAACTGCAAACTAAAGCATTAGTGCTGAGCGGATTTGTTTACCTGAGAAACCCACTGACCAACCTGTGTCAATACTGATCAGCACTGTGTGCTTTACACTCTGTCTACAGTGAACTAAGTCATCTTCTGGATGCTAGAGGGTAAGTTATTTCTTTAATTTGTAAAAAACTGTGGTGGAGCTGTATTTGTTATTTGTGCACTTGATCCCATAATGCCTTGGTTTCCATCTCAGTAAAGGGGTCATACAGTGGTGCATGCACTTTTTCAAGCTGTTTGGACTGAAATGTGTGTTGGGAGTGTGTGTACACAACCACCCTACAAAGATAAAGATCCACAGGTAGTTTTCTTTTGATTTAATAAAAATAAGTTGCCTCTTCTGAAATGGTGTGGCGTCACAGCAGCGTGTCACACAGACTAAACTGGTGTCTTACCTCAGACCCGCCCTGAGTGAGCCGTCATCAGTCCGAGATGCAGAGACCAGCAAGACTCCTAAGAGATTGAGGTGTTTTGTCTGAAGACTCAGAGCAGTAACGTTACGTTTGGTTCTGAAGGGAAACGCTCCCTTGATCAACCGAAATGCCTTTATGTTCATGCGAATCATTCATGATCCAGCCTCACCTACAGAAGCAGTGAGTATAATGTCTTTTAATGAATCTTTGCAAATCGCCTTTCCTAATAATGTGCTAATTAACAAGTTTCACTATGAATACGGCTAAAAAAAAGATCCCCTGAGAGCGACTCGGAAAAGAGGGGCGGAGTCAGCGGAGGGGAAGTACACAGAACAGAGTGATTTCTAAAGAGCTGTTTATGACAGGGTAAAATGAGTGTTTTTCTTTGAGAAATCTTCAAACAAACTATATTGCAAACTTTCCATTAAGACCCTAACGAATCATATTAGCTTGTGGAAAACTGGGTTTGTATGACCCCTTTAAAGTGAATGCTTTAGCAGCAGTGTAAACTAATTATTTTTAGCACATTGCAAATACATTACATCACTGTTAGTATTAGGCATATTTACAAAAGATTCGGGACAGATGTATAATAGGAAAGAGCGTTGGAATCAGGTGTGTTTATTTAGTCTATTGTTAACCTAGTGTTTTTATTTGAATAAAGCTAAAAATGCAGCCACCCAAAGCCATGAAAAGGATATACATTCCAATGTTGTTATTTGAAATGTTTTTATAAAGGCAAGCATTTACTAAAGCCTGACAAGCCTTGCATTGCAATATGAGCCCTGTTGATTGTAATGAAAATGGCACTGATAATCCTGAACTAACTTTTACCTTAACGCTAATGCTGACTTAATCCTTATTAACCATTAACCTACTTTTACCCCAGTTCTGACAGGTAAAGGGTTAGTTCACTCCAAAATTAAAATTATGTCATTAATTACTCATCCTTATATCATCAGCCCACTGCCATTTTGATTCGAAAATGAGGCTGTGAGGGTAAACAGGAAATAACAACAAGAAGACATTGCTGTGTGGACTACTAACCTATTGTGTCTTCCTCCTCTTAAGCTCCACTGTCTCAAATATTCATTCACTGCTCATTAATAATAATTTTATTTGTCTTGATGTTTCAAAATTACTCGCTTGTGTGCCTTTTTTCAGCGAGCCAGTGCAAACTGCCAAGCTGTCATACAAGAATGATAGTGAATCAACGCTTAATAATAAACATTTGAATGCATATTGGAAATAAAATGAGAACAATTTATTACAAACGTATGTCTCATTAAATATAACAAATGAGTTTTGAGTTTCAAACACATCTAAGCCTATTGCTGTTTTTCGTGTTAAGAATGACAGGTTGGATGCCAAATAATAGACAACCATGTCAAAACCGTCTTGAGCTAGTGCTTTAGCGTAGGATAAGCAAACACTATTCACAAAAGATCACTTCCGGCGTTCGCGCCCATGTGTATTCGGCGTTTGCGTCTCCAAAGCGCGAGTTCACAACAGAGCACTTCCGGAGTTTGCGCAATCTACGCCAAAGCGCGTACACAGGCAAGCCCGAGACGGTTTTGACATGGTTGTCTGTCAGAGGTAAAAAATTATATAAATACTGTTCAGTTTCTCACAACAACCAATCGTTTCGTGTCTTAACACATCAATGTATCGTGTCGTGAACTATCCCTTTAATCTAGATTAAGAAAAATTAATCTATGCCCACCCCTAGTATTTACACACCGCACACAATGCTCAGTATTTCTGATTTCTACCAGCAGGAGACTTGTCAGTCAATAAAGAAGAAAACAAAGTAACTGGCGTTACTTTTTTTTTTAAGTAACTCAGTTATATTATTCTAAAATTAAAAAGTAATGCGTTACTTTACAAGTTACTTGGAAAAAGTAATAATATTACATATCTTGCGTTACTTGTAATGCATTACCCCCAACACTGGTCACGGTGTGGTGCAGGAACGAACAAACCGAGATTCAAATTCATGAAATAACAATCCTTTAATATTCCAAACGGGCAAACAGACAGGCAGGGTAGAACAAACACATAAGGTAACCTTGAAACCGGACAAACTAAAACTGAATGGAATCAAACTTAAAAAGTGCAGACAATGAGGGATAACGAGTGCTACACACCTAAACATAATCACACAATCAACACACAACAGAAACTAGGTCAAATAGAGACAGAGCACATGGGGAATGAAGACAGCCACAAACAGTCCAGGGGTACAGTTCGCCCCTCTCCCAGAAGCCGTGACCTCTGGAAGGAGAGGGAAGTCTGGAGGAGGTTTAGGAGGTTGCTTGGTAACTGGGAGGAGGACAACAAACCGAGTCCAGGGTGGTGATGATGAAGGAAGGAGCCAGGGTGGAGACATGAGGAGTTTGGAGCAGGAGGAACACGAAAGGACCCAGAACACAGCCATGATGATGTTCCACAGAGAAGCCGACAGAGGGAGGAGCCATGAAGGAGGAGTCTGAGGCAGAGACTAAGTGCCGATCGCCCAGGCCGTCGACGAGGATCCGGAGAGCCAAGATGAGAGCCAATGTGGAGATGGGGATCCGGAAGGCCACGGTCGAGCCGGAGTGTAAGAGGGCTGAGGTGGAGCTTTAGGGAAGGAGGAGCCTGACAGAAGACAGAGTGGAGTCCTGAGGTGGCGGATGGACGGCGACAGACCAAGGCGAAGTTGGGGGGACGATGGAGCCCAGTGGAGCTGGTGAACTGACGGGCCACAATGGAGAGTAGGGAGCTAGGGGCCACAGTGGAGCTGACAGGTGGGAGGGCCGAGGCGGAGTCGGGGACTCGAAGGCTGGAGGCAGAGATGAGGGATCCTCCAGCCACAACGCAGATAGTATTGTGAATTTTAGTAACCAAATATAGAAATGATATTATCATACTAACAAAAGAATGTAAACATTTAATATACTGAATAAGGTGCTACATCAGTTGAGGCCTAGATGTCTGAGCATGAGGGTGCGTAGGTAAGATTAAGTTTTCATGAATGTTAATCATGGATTTAATTAAATCACTGTTCTCAGGAATGTAAATCATGGAAGCTTTTAATGAGGTGCTAGGACAGTTGAAGCCTGGATATCTGTGCGTAGAAGTTCTCATGACCTGTGATTGGAAGCTTACATTACCCAAGGGCCAGGTGCAGACCATCAAAGATATCCAGACTACAAAATCACCTCAGAACAAAGGGAAGCCCTATACTTTTTTGCAGAGAAGGCAACTTCTCAGCAGATCCTATGAGGTAATGCTCAGGGAGTATAAGAAGATGGTGGGGTACGGCCAGCCATGCATAGCAAATGAAGTAAAAGCGAGAGAAGATAAGGAGGATCAACCAATCAGACATTAAAACCAAATATAGACGATGAGATAAGGGTGGCTGGCCAATCAACATCATGAGAAAACTTAATGGTGTCATCTCTGAAAGGGTATAACATGTTCTGTATTCACAACCCAAGACCAGAGGCAGTCTTCTCGGCTTTGTTTTTTTAATAAAGTCTTATTTCTTCAACATCTGAAACTCTGCTGTTTGAGCCCTGTTTGTCTGCACTGACTGAGAATGAGACCGACAACAACCTCTTTGGGCCAAGACAATAGTGACTAGCAGACCCATGGTGAATCCAGCACACCGATGGTGGGCTGAGGGTGAGCAGTGGGGCTGGCAGGCAGGTGGAGGAGACAGGAAAGGGTGGGAAGGCTGTTGTTGTCCCAGATGCGCAGTTTGCTTACCTTCAGCCGTGGTACCTTAGGCGGAGCTCCTGGAGGCGATGGCTTATCGGTTGCGTCGTGCCTTGGCTTTACAATAGCATTATTTTATTATTGTAATATTTAGTTCCTGCTTAAGATCAAGACTGGATCAAAGCCACCCTTTATGTTTTCTTTAGCCTTTTTAAAAATGTTGATATTTGTTGATATTGTGAGTGCACACAAATAAAACTTTTTGCAGTTCCGAATGATAGGGTATACTCTCACCCTTATGAAGAAAAATAAGGGCGTTTTAATTTTCCACTCTTATTAAGAAACAATGCAAGTGATTGCACAAGTGCCTTCAAAAAGTGTTTCAGCTTTTTTAACAAACAATTAAATTTATCAATCAATCAATATTCATAGGCTATCTTCATTGTGAAATGCATTATGTTTTTCATATAACAAACTGTGTTTATTTGAGAAGATTAACCTGATCTAATGTTTGCTTTACTCACTGTCTTGGTTGGCTATTTAAGAAAAAACAAACAAACTTAAATTTAAAAAACGTAAAATGTTCCAATCATATTTCTAAATAAACTTAATAAGGAAACAAAGCAAAATGCAATCACGTTTCCATAAAAAAAAGATATGAAATGTAATAGTTCGTCATTGCGAATGCTGCTGGTCTGCTACTAGCCTGTTGTCCCTCATAGCCTTGTTTTCAAATTAAAATGGTGGCGGACTGAATAAGGTGAATGGAGAACACTCTTTGTTCAACCGGTTCTTGAAGCATTTGTGTCAAACACGCCAAAGTTTTCAGGTCTTTTTGTCTTCAAGGACCACACTGTGTGTGCATGTGTGCTAAAGAAAAAAAAAGGCTGTGTGTTGAATACTGTGCGGCAGTTTGAAAAGAGATGTTTGCCTCAATGTGAAAGACGAGAAGTCTTTCACATTGAGGTCTGATGACTATCCCCACACTTTATGCTTTGAGTGTTTAGGGGAAGAGCACGCTATCCTCGTGCTCGAAAGAGAATGCGAGCACTGCAATCTCCTCTCAGTGCTTCGTGCCCGGCTCACGTTCTTTAAAGGGAAATCGCAAGCCGCGGCTCCCTCCTGAAGCGCGTGAGACGGATCTGCCACTTTCTCTCGCGATCTTGCCTAATCGGGAGGCTCTTGTGTCCACTTCTGAAGCACGCTTCTTCTGGTGAGATGGAGAGTGCCACCTCAGTGCTCCTCTCATGACAAGCGAGCTCACGAGGAGTTACTTGAGGTGGTTACTCGGGCAGTCGAACGTTTACAACTCGACTGGCCAACTCAACTCATCCTCGCTCCAAAAGTGGGCCTCAAACCCAGGTCTCCAGCATGGGAGGCAGGTGCTCTAACCAGGAGGCTAAAGGCCATGAGCTCTAGCATCAGTCGCTAGAGCACCTCTTTTTGAGATCAGGGGAGTGAGGTTTACCTGCACAGCACACATTTGCTGGCCTCCGTTACATATGTAACATGTGACGTGTATCTGCTGTGCGCGGGCGCGGTGGCCACACACTTTATATTTTAGGCGCGGCCGCCACACATGAGAGGACAACGAACAAACATGTCGACTGCTGTGCCATTCATCATTAGCTTTGGATTTAAAAACTTCAAACAAGAAATGCTCAATGCAAAATATATGATATGAGAATAAAAGATTCAGGGCAACCACATCTAATTTTATCACGCATCTAAAAAGGCATCCTATAACATTAGGTCAGTAACGTTAAACATGTTTAGCTCAGCACTGACCATCTACCATTAGCTTTCTTCTTGCTTTAGCCTGATTTTGCTTTATTTCGTCGCCAAAAGTCTGAAACACTTCACAACTGAGCAGCTGCGCATCTCCATTAAAACACAGCGGTGTTTCATTTATGAATGGTGTGACTAGTGATGAGTCGTTCTTGAATGATTTGTTCATTTTAAACGATTCTTTAATGTGACTCGGGAAAAACGAGTCGTTTCGTGGGAGTGATTCGGCTCAGGCTGCATAGGTAAAGTAAATTGGTCCGAACTTCCCATAACTAGACTGAAATCGTTTTTTAAAACGAATCAAGTGAAATGATTCAATTTCCCATTCATAAAGACAGTCACTCTTCATTCCTAAATGAAGAAGCAGTTCGAACGAATCAAATGAATGAAATTATTTAGTAATTAAATCAGTCTCTTGCCGCCACCTGCTGGCAGTTATTTAAATCATTTAACATTTCTGTATAAAAAAATAGATTTAAACATTAAACTCTTCATATATTTGCAGTAGTGTTTGGCATTTAGCTACAATATGATGTTTGACCATATTTGGTCTTTCTTAATTTTTGCTCTGTACTGTACTGTGTGTTCATGCTACAAGGCAAAATACAGATATTAACTCAAAAGTAATGCATTCTTAGTGTTTTTGTCATGTTGCGATAACCAGTTTACACTGATTATATCATAGCTGATACTGTATGCTAATAAAAAAAGCTGTCATTATAACATATTACATGCTATGAATTCCTTCTACATAGCTATGCAGTGTGCTGCATGTGATGCAACACTTATTAAAACCAGAGACTTTATATAATAAAGAGACTTGAGACTTGACTTGGAATTTAGCTCAGAGACTTGAGACTTGGACTCTAGCTCAGAGACCTGACTTGGAATTTAGCTCAGAGACTTGAGACTTGACTTGGACGCTAGCTCAAAGACTTGAGACTTGACTTGGACTCTAGCTCAGAGACTTGTGAGCATCTCTGATATCAGCATATCTATCTATTTATTTGACTACATTGCCCACCAAAAGTTTGGAAACACCCCTGGCAAAGTGTGGTGTTGGATGATATCAGCATAAATGCTTACATAATAATAGCAACATATACAAAGTTGAGCTACTATGGGAGGAACTGGACCTTGATGTCCGTAAGAGGTGTTCAACCAGTGTGAATCATCTTTGGGTAATCCTTCAAGAGGCTTGGAGTAGTATATCAATTCAGTGTTTGAATAAACTGACAGCTTGTTTGCCCAGATAATGCAGAGCTGCAATAGCAGCTAATGGTGGATATTTTGTTTAATCAAAAATGTAAGTATTTTCTATGTATAACTGTACATGTTATAAATACGTTTCTGTAGTTTGTGTTGTCCCTTATCAGTGCAAAATTATGACAAATTAAAAAGGCATTTTGAAACTTTTGGAGGGCAGTGTATCTATCTGTCTGTCTGTCAAGTTAGCTAGCTAATTTTTTTCCTTTTTTCTATTAATCTTTCATTCAGCTTGTCATTATAAAAATACAAATGGCTTAAAATGATGTGTTGTGTAGACAAGGTGACATCATAATATAAAAATTCTCACTGTTTCTTCAGTCTGACCCCATTGTGGCCTGGAAAATGTTCGGCATTACAAAGCATGAGATTGATGCAGTGGCTTGTGCTGGTGGCTGTGGTGAGGAATAGGGCTTTATGCTGATGTTGATAACTAATGCAGGCAAAATGACATGCTGCCACAACCACACTGTACATTAAACTGGCCACAGGGAGATGAATGCAGGGTGCTAATGAGTGTGACAAATAGACTCCCCATGCAAAACTGCAAAGGTAAATTCCAAAACTAAATGCATGCGTGACAGCTACCGTGCAGACAGTGATGATAAATGAACACTAAGTGCTCGGCTTGGTGTGCCGAGGCCCAAATAAATTTCTCCCTTTTCCATCATCGTGCGTATTCCTGCCCTCAAAATAGAGAAAAGTCTGAAGCGCACTGCGCTCTGTAAATCATATTAAAAGCTTTGATATGATATGCAATGGTGTAAATTAACCTCAAACCTTTAAGCAGCCGATTCAGTGGCATTTAGCTGAGTGAAAGTCCATCTGGAGTAGAACTATTTTAGGGGGCAGACTGCATTTTCACAGGAAAGCATGTGTCTGGTTGACTCTGAGAATGCAGGGAATTATGGGAGCAGAGAGACTTGCTGTCCCTCTGTTTGTGAAGGTTAATGGTAACAGTTAGAGGCAGCCTAATGAACGTCATTAATTAACCACCAAGCCCTCCTCGCATTTCAATTACTCTGAGGACTGACTGGGTGCCAGAGGTATAGAGGGGAATGTACTTTGTTAGATATCCTTCCCTACGGGTAGGACTTGGGTTGTGAAATCACATCACCACACCACACCATGAGTCCAGACTTACCCGGCATCAAATCATGTCCACACCATCCTGCCACTGCGAGCCACTGACATGGAACACTAGAAGTGACATATATAGTTGTGGGAGCAACTTCTGTCCTGAAGGTTCTGTGGTGTCAAAGCCAGCTGTGAGTGTTCAGTTATATCATATTAACAGTTGGGAAGTGTATGCTTGACCAGGTTGGGATGAAGTCTTGTGGTCGTCATTTGTTTTCCCGTTAGTCTGGGGTACAAGAGTTTGGTGCTTCTAGTAGCTTAAGATACTCACAGAAATTAGGTATGGTTTCCCATATTAGGAATTTGTGCTCTGCATTTAACCCATCCAAGTGCACACACACAGCAGTGAGAAGTGAACAACCACACACCCGGAGCCCATGGGCAGCCATCGCTGCCGCGCCCAGGGAGCAGTTGGAGGAGCGGTGCCTTGCTCAAGGGTCTGACGTGGTACTGAAGGTGGAGAAAGCGCTGGTTATTCACTAACCCCACCCACAAAACCTGGGACTCAAACCTACAACTTCTGGGTTACAAGTCCAACTCCCTATCCTTTAGGCCACGACTGCCCCAACACAGTGTGGTCAAACAGGCAAGGTCCAAACACCAGCCAACAGTTATATCCAAGGGCGAGGCAGAAGCGTAACAAAAGCAACATGAAATGATTAGGGCAGGCAGCAAAACATTCACATAAACACAAGGCAAAATCCAAGGTCAAAATCCGAGAGAGCAGTCCAAAGTAACCAGGATGAACACAAGGCAAAAATGACCTTGAAACAAGACTAGGAAGGGTGGATAAGGGCGGAGGGTGCTTGAGCAATCGCCCCTTTCTTCCTAAGTGCCTCAAGTGCCCTTTTCTTGGGGTTTCTTTTTTTTTATGTATGTATAGAGCCCTGTCTTTGGCCCACAACAATAAAATGTAACTATTAATGTCAATTTTGCTAAATAAAAGGATCTGGCTCGCATCAGTCACATGACTGCCATTAACCAATGCTTGCTTGAGGGCACAGCGCACTTGTTATGAGCCGGGTACGGACTTATGCACCCAGTGCATCATGGGTATTTCTTTAGAGTTTACTTATTTTTGTGTCATTTAAGCAAGACAGTTGGGTTTTTGTTTTAGTTATGTCATGTGTGTTTATGTTCAATTTAGTTTGGGTGGGTTTGGTTCATTTGCAGCCCTTTTATATAAAAGTTTAACGGTTACCATCACTGAGAGAGATGTTTAGAGGAGTCACTTGTTGATATTGCCCAACTATTGAGTTATTGAACTGTTTGGCTATTTAGGCTGAACACTCTTTAATAAATCGCGGGAATGGTTGGTTTGGACTGAAGAACTCTACAGATACGTACTACAGAAACCTAGCATGTGATCCTATCATTCAGTTTGGTATGTGCCCTTTATTGTAACTTAGAGCACCTGCCCCCTTAATTGTTTCTGCACGGCCCTGCTGGTGGGTTTAGTGTTGGATTTGTTGTAGTGCATATTTCCAACACGATATACAGTAGCATTGACTTTTAGCAACAGTCCACAGATATTTCAATCCTGAACCACCGTAATGCTTACCTATATCAATCTCTTGTGATATATTGATCACAACAGAAAGGATTTTGAGGCACTAAATAGCACTCAGAATAAAAATGAAAACTCCTGGTTTTGATACGCAAAAAAGAACTTTGGCATTTATACAGCATGCATGTGTTTGGTGTGCATATAATATGCAAGTTTTGTTTATATACGATACGCATCTACCGCACAACCCTAATCTTACCCATGGCATAGCATAAACACGCCAAAGTAAATTTTTGTGTATGAATATTTATACACACGATCATAAGATCAGGTAGGTTGTTTATTTTTATCTTTTCAGTTTTACAGTGTACAATACAGGCATGGGAATATATATATATTTGGGTATCTGAAACAGTGCTGAAGTCAAGGGAGACAACAAAGTTGAGTCAGTCCATCTGTTTGACTGCAATCTTGCAACACCCATAGGCAGCTGTTTCCTGTTTAAGGAATGGACATGCAATAATGCAAGTAAACTACAAGTGTCTTCTACTTGAATGTAAAAATACTGAGGAAAAAAGTCAAATACTAATCAAAATCCCCTAAGAAAATGGCATCATAAAATCAGCCTTTATAGTATAGTAATGCACTTGTGTGTTCTAGACCAGGGGTTCCCAAACCTTTCAACTCGCGACCCCCAAAATAACCGTGCCAGTGACTCGTGACCCCCACTATACTCAGAAGTGGTTAAAATATACAAATGTTGCGCACTACGGTGCACATGTGCCAGTAGGCCTATCCAATCATGAGCATGACAACACAAAAGAACACAACGGTCTTACATCCATGTAAAAAATAAATATTTAAAATAGTTATTTACTGATTCGTTTAGTTTAAACAAAACACCTCACCAAATGAGATGAGTGGACACAATGCTTGGAGCACAGCAAGTCGATTCTTGGGTAAATGTAAAAAAAAATAATAATAATTACCCCCCAAACGACTCGACATGCCACCCTGTTTAAGATCAAGGGTGAACTTAATATTGAGAACGAACAATGTTCATTGTATCTATTCAATGAATATTGCGGAGAAAATCATGTATTCAGCAGCATTTAGCTCAAAGAACCTCTCATCTCTACAACAGTGACTTATGTAGGAAGCTATAACAACACTTACGGTCACCTCACGCACCAGCGCTTCTGTGTAGGAGAAGAACTCAATAAAATGGCTTAGTCCTATATAAAAGGAATTCAATAAATAGTCCTTAAATAAATATATCCCTTGAATAAATAAAAAAATATTTACATATATAAAAAATGCTACCCTGACTGCGTTTTTTACAAGCACAATGTTTTTTTATTATTATTGTTAGTGAAGGTCTAAATAAAAATAAATCCAAGCGATCGCACCGGAGCATCTCGTTGTCACAAGCCGCGCCTCTGTGGCTCTCCACGGAATTCAGCAGCGGGAACCATCTCCTGAATACTAGTTCCCACCCGGACCTTTTTCCCCCTTGCACCTTGGTTCCTTCCGGCCCTGCTGCTCTGTGTTTTCTCAGACTATTTAAAGGGATAGTTCACCCAAAAATGAAAATTAGATGTTTATTTACTTACCCCCAGGGCATCCAAGATGTAGG
>JAUMHQ010000070.1:608703-640328 GCA_032361165.1 Enteromius paludinosus
AATGAATCTAAAATATATGAAAGTCTAATGTTTATCAGTACATTACAGAAAATAATGAACTTTATCACAATATGCAATTTTTTTGAGAAGGACCTGTATATTACAGTTTGGAAGACTGCTCGCGACCCCTACTTTGGGAACCACAGTTCTAGACAAATAGGAAATGATGCTGCATTTAACAATAAAACAAATGGTTCATTCATCAGGCTTCCTTACTTAAGCTACCAAATTAGGTGATGCAGTTTCTTTCATTCAAGTGGTTGACTTTATCTTACTACCTCAAGAAGCGTTTGCTCAATGATAGCCTGAATGAGATCTGTGAAAGAGTGATGATTCATTCCTCTATTTTCCTGTCTCACATCCTGCATCAGAACGTTTAGTTTATCTACGCCAAGTTAGCACATGTTTCCTGTGGTTAGCCACAGGAGTGATGTATCCTATTCTGAAGGGGGATGAGCACCTGACACACCTGTGTGTTCACTCTCACATAGTTAGTGAATCAGCAGGGCTTACAAACCCACACCTAACTATTTCCAGATCAAGTGACTGTCAGAAAACCAACCAAACACATCACACATCATCCCTTAGGTCGCCCCAAGATATAGCTGCTTCTCTCTCTCTCTCTCTCTCTCTCTCCCTCTCTCTCTTTTTTTTGTTAAGGATTATACACAAGCCTATTCCCACCACTGAATTGAAAAAAAAAGGTTATTGCAACATTTATCTCGCAATTCTTGCAAAAAAGTCAGAAGCACAAACATCTGATAAATGTTGGTCAATTTCATTAAAAGCAGTGTTTTGAGCCTTTCCCGTTCCGAAAGCAGCACCTAGTGGCGTTTATTCAGAACCAAGGTAAAAGACCAACAAGTGGACAGGCAATATGCTAATGTTTAACTTTGAAGTCAACTTGAAATGGCTTGGGACTCTATAAAAAAAACAACTTGTTTCCATGATTCAGGGTCGTCTTTTATTTAAGAGATAATAACTTTCTACACGGTGCACTTTCAGATTGAAAATGTTGCAGGATGTTTTCAGTCACTTGAAGCTGTTACACACAGCATGAAAGGTATTTTGGAAAATAGTGGCAGTTTCACAGTGACCCTAAACATCAAGCACTCAAACAGGGGATTTTTAATGTTTTGGTGAGAAGTACAATTTAACTAGAGACCGACTTTGTTTAGTGTACATTGTCACAATTTAGCAGTTAATGATGCATATTAATTAAAATTGTATGTGGCTCGTATAATCTCATATGAAAATGCTGAAAAAAGCAGCAAAGCATAAGTAATTAAAACTAGTAATGATTTCCTCAGGAAGATATTTGGAAGTTCATCTTTTCTACTGACCAGGCACAATCGTAAACAACAGACATGTCTCTAAGAAATGAAAGCGCGAGGGAAAAGGAGAGAGATGACTGGCAGGATTAGGGTGGAGTTGTGTGACCGCTGGAATCCAGCACTGACAGACAGGCCTTATTAAAGCACAGAGCTTCAGCCCCATCACTGCCGCCCATTGAAGCCTGCGGCAGGGCCGTGCTTTAAACAGGCCTGCAGAAGAATGGAGCGACTGTAGGGCGAGAGGGAGGATACCAGGGCACAGAGAGGGGACTGAGGGGGCTCCTCTTATTTGTCTGAGATGTATCTGATTCCTCAGTACAAAGAGTCGAGGAGGAAGACCTGCACAGATTGTTCATTCATACGCGCATGAAAGAGAGATAAGTCCACGGTCTTTCGATGCTCTTTTCTGATGAGCAAGGGAATGTGTAATCTGAGCATCACGACTTCTAAAGCTCATCCAGCTCGCACAGGAGACCACGGATCGTTTCATGTTTGAGAACGTAACTCATCTTCACTTTGTTTAATGTATAATCCATTAAAAATGCCTGGAATCTCTCTGCACTGATCCAACGAGACGTGCCAGTACATAGCTAACTGACAGCACTCAACAGAACTCCTCTCAGTATTGGAGCATTATTCATTAAAGGTGAAGCAAGTATTATTCTCAAATACCAGTGCCATCCACCCAAAGACTATGCAGCCTTTAGCATTACGATAAGTAATATTGCAGGAGAAAATGACAATTATGTCAAACCAGTGTGCTGTTTTTGTCCCATGAAATAACTAAATGGTGTTGAAGAACACTGATAAAAACACAGTCAAAGCATTATAAACACTTGTTGCCATTTTGGAGATTTTGTCAACAAATTTAGCTTTTTTTTTTTATTGTTGCTGCAAGCTTTTTTGGTGAAATGTAAATATATTTGCTGATTATTATTATTATTGGCTTTATTGTGATGAACAAACAAAATAAATAAGGCAGACATTCTGTAAATGTTTACTAATTTGCATAATTACATATATACAGTAATTACACTGTTGACTCATCCCTTACACCGTAACCCATCCTTAAACCTACCTATATCATCAAACCTGTCCCTAACCTTACCTGTATTCCAATAACTGTAAACAAGAACAGTTTGGAAGTATTAAAACAGGCTGTATGAAAAGGAAACCAATGTAAATGTTTGATATGATGCGATGACTTCATGAATATACTAATTGATGTCCATTACATCATCTACAGTAGCAACTTTCCTGGCAGGCTTCACCGAAGGCATTTGGCAACGCTGATTATAAAAACCAACAGGCACACAATGTCATAGCATTTTAGTCATGTTCTGCCTTCAAGTGCACCTGGGAATCAAGTCAAGTCAAGTCACATTATGATTTATATAATGCTTTAAACAATGCAGGCTGTTTCAAACCATCTTCGTAGTATAAAGACATAATACCAGTGTTCGTGTTGTAAAGTTCTCCTTACTATGCCACACATTCAGTGGGAAACACACCAATAAAGCTGTGAACAATATATCTGAATAACAAAATGAATGAAAATTTGTATTTCTATTACATATTTATCCTTGGTAGTTCAACGGTGATTGATTATTTTTGTAATATTTTGACTAAGATTTTCTAGACATCACAGCTTTAAAACGATTTAGCATGAACAATTAAAATAACTTACAAAATCATTCAGTCCAATTCTCTACAGACCTCACTCTCCAAATGACCCTTGATATGACATGTTTAAAATCACAGCGTGTGTCTCATAAAATGACCAAATTTCTTAAATATAAATCTGACTTTTTTATATTTCATATGCAGAAAACTCAGAATTGTTGTATTCTATCTTCATACAAATGCCACAACAATGCTCAATCATCATTTTTGAAGTACAACGTTTTTGAGTTTGTAGGCCATTGCATGGCTTTGGCAAAGGGAAATTTCTTTTTAAAAAATCGCCACCTTCATTTTTGGATTTTAGATTTGGATCTCTTTAACAACAGAAACACTGTTCATATTGTCATGGGGTTTAATTCAGTAGATCTGCTGAGATTTGGCCCAGAGCAAGACAGGCCCATGCACTTATCTATAGACCAAGTACTGACCTGTTAAAGTAAGCACTGTAGGTTTCTAATTTCTCATGAAGAATGTGTTCACCGGCAGACAGAGACACTCAAACACACACACTTGCTCACTTTTTAAAATTTAGCTCATTCAATAGCCGCTAGCACAAATGATCTCATTTCCTCTTGTTATCTGAGCCGAAAGTACTAAGAACATATTTGTTTAGAGATCAGTGTGAAGGGCTTAAAGGAAACTAATGTAGTTAGAATTGTTATGAATTTTATAAACATTCAGTACATTTTTTTGTCCGTATTAGCACCAAAAGATATATATACAGCTTTGCCTTGGTTTCTCTTCATTTCTAAATCTTTCCTGCAGGGCTATGATTTCAGTCCTGGGAAATGTGTGCTTGCCACCACAGTAAAAGACAATAACACCAACACATTTTTGCTTGCACCAAACTCTATCTGAGTGACTAGCCTCAATGTCAACCAAAGCAGTCTGCGTTCATTTTGGTTTCATGTTTTGGGAAACATTTATACATTTTCAACACAAGCTTTGATTTGACAACTATTAAAATATTCATATAATCAGTAAGTACAAATATATATTTGTTGAGTCCTTTTTCAAAAATCATGCATTTTCAACCTTTTCTACCCCAATGTTATGAAAATCTGCTTTATCATTGTAACATGAAACTAATTATTATTATTATTATTACATTTACATGTAATCAGTGACGCGAATAACGTTGTATAAATAAACGGCATTACTAACTGTGTTATTTAACAAGTAATCAAACAAATTCCCTGTTTAAACGGCGTAACCCTTACTGAAAATAAATAGTGAAGTTAATGTATGTAAATGTAAACGATATTCCTTTGTACTGTATTTTCTTGTCGGTTTCTCTGGTAGTGGGTGGGATTAATGCACTAACGACAATCGTATTGGCTGGTGCTCACATATTGTCATCCCTGTTTTGATTTCAGCAAATCAATTCAAATGAACCCAGACTACGTGATTAATATTTATAAACCCAGTGCGTTTTATATTGTTAGTAGAATTTATAGTTGTTTACCCCTTTTTTGTAGAAACAATAAATGATAAACAAGCGCCACCACCAGTCCTCAGTTCATGAGTCCTCGGTCAACTTTTTTTAAAGTAACATGCCCATCACTGCATGTAATACATTCACAGTTAGTGACAGTGTGATGGTGCTAGTAACAGAAGATTATGGGGCTCATTCCCTTAAAATGCAAACATTGATTTAAATGTATTGTAAGTTAAATAAAAAACAATAATAATAATAAATCCGAGCGAATGTGTAAACAAAACTTGTATACTTTTTGTTTTATACACACACATGCATTACAAATATTGTAATATTGAAAACAATACAAGTCACTGGAAGTGTTTGAATCTCCCAGATTTAAGTCGGTCTCAGCATACGCTTCATGTTCAGTGTTTATGTTGGAGAGGAAAGGAAACTTTTATAATTGAAAGTCTTAGGTTATGTTTTATGGTGACTTCCTAACATGTCTCCTACAGGCTGTACAATGACCTACAGCTATAACTCCTTTATCACATCCCAACATTCCTCCAGAAAACACTACTCTGTATGTTGACATTACAGAAATATATTTCCATATACAGCAGAGACTCTGAACATGAAATATAACATTCCGCCTTTGTCTCTTACGTATTCCCTTGAAGGCTTTTGCAAGGTGTGTTAGATTTATGGCATACTCTAATAGATGTGGAAAATGTATTATTTTTCCTTAGAGCAAAAAACATATGAGGACTTTATCTATGCCCCCTCCCCCCCATCCCCCCCAAAAAGAAAAAAAAAAAAAAAAAAAACTTTGGGCGTGTTTTTCTCTCTGATTTCTGGAGGAAGACAACATAAATCAGGGAAAGGCCAAATCCGCTGGGTCTCTGGCAGTGAAACGCAAAACCAGCCAGGGTTAATGGAAGTGCAAGTGAAGATTTATTTTAATTGCTCCATTGTAATTTAAGGGGGGAATTTAAACAAAACGTCCTCCTTGTTGAAGTGAAACACTAAATTATTCCACATATGTATGGAAACTGTAAGGTGTCATCTAACTTTTCAGCTCATTGCATGGACGAACTGAAGCCGAGATACGCAGATGATTAAAGACACAGGATGGATTCTAGAGGGAAGTGGAAGAAGGTCACAATTTTATAGGTATTAGATTTTAGGCTTGTAAGTCTTTCTGTGATCACAAAATATCCGTCAGTAATGACATATCCTGTTGGCCATGTAATCTTTAAAAGTGACACTGTTGTAGCTTACCAAAGTGTGTAGTTCATTTTTATTTTGGTGTTGTTGTTGTAGATAATTATGGAGCAATATGGTTCATATGATTGTACTGCAGTGGTTTTGTTGAGATTATGAGAAAAACCTAGCACTAGTTCACAAAAGTAATTGTGGGCAATCATTTCACACATGAACCACCTTACCGCATTTACCCCTAAAGGGTGCCTATTAGTACGTTAAAGGGACAAATTAGCACTATAAGGGTTCCATCTCAGTGACAGATTTTGGATCTTTTCTTTTCTAAAGACGCATTGAAAATCACGTTAAGGATGTTTCAATATTTAAAAGGAAAACAAGACTTTTCAATTGTTGTTAAAATTCATGGCTGAAAAACAAAAAGATTAACTAGCATTGTTAGTTACCTGTAATTTGACCATTTGAAGTGTACAAATACTGTATAGAGCCAGTTTATTAGAATATAATAATACATAATATTGTAATAATATAATGTTTTTATAAAACAGTGGTATTATGTATGTACATGGTCACATACTAGAAATTTCATATCAGCACTAGTTAACGTCCTAATCCCTAGAGCATCATTTCAGTCAATTTGACATACAAGGATTTATGAAGACCTCAAGAGGTTTCTTCAGGGAATGAGTGTGTGTGCCCTTGTTGTGTTCGGCATGTGTGTTGCCTTCAGGAGCAGCTCGAGGGCCAGGTCTCCAGTTGGCTGTGTGTGTGTGTGTGTGTGTGTGCCGCCCTTCAGATGAACGCAGATAATAAAACCATGCAGCAGCTTTGCTCAAGACACAGATAATGGTGCCTCCCAGTGGAAAAATATTGCAAAGGTTCTGAAATACAGAAGATAGATGAAACTAGCATGCCATCAGTCATTATGCTGTGGCCACAACACAAGGCTAAATCAACCTATTCAGTTCCTCTTTAACTTGTTTGAACTAAAAGAAAATAGATATACTTGTGTTATCATCAATAAAAACATTTGAATCAGTTTTAGACAAGATTTTCAAGCATTTCAACTTTATGAATGACATATATGAGTTATGAAATTTTAATTAGATGAAAAAATAACTGGATTGGTAAAATGACAAGAAAATGTACATGATGCCCACCAGGTTAGAAATACATAATAATCCAAATTTTAGAGATTCCTTATTGGTGGACTGGATGTTAGCTTACACGTGGTTAGATTTTTGATTATTTTAATATTTTTAAAATATCTTTTTAAATGTTTATATAATACATATTTTTGTAGTTAGTAAAATAGACATGAAGTAAACCTATTTACGAGAAGAAGTGCCTAAACTTAAGTACCCTACTATTCATAAGCAGCAAATTAGAAGTTTACTAAATAAAATGTCTCAGCAAATGGCTGGTTAATAGCAAGAAGTGGACCTTAAAATAAAGTGTATTAAAGCATACATTTAAATAATACAACCTAAGGAATATGATTACTGTCTTTAAAGTGATTTTACTATATAATCCAGTATATGAAGACATTGAGGATGGGAAAAAGCAATGTTTTGTGAAGCTCATCAGGACTTTGTATTCTGGCCATAGCTCATCCTAAGCGCACAGCTGTGAAGGGGCTATTTTTATAAGCTCAAAGCATGCTGGGATATCTTGACACTCTGCATCAGCACGTGTTTCCCCGGGCTGAGAGATAGCTGATGATATTATTACTTATTATTGAAATAACCTACCGCCACCTGTCTCCCGGCACGCCGCTGCCAAAGTATATACCTATAAAACGCCTCTCCTCACGACCATCACACCCACACAGCTCACACTTGTAGTGCTATATTAAATATTAACTGAATACTAATTCTCTCTGCTAATTAATCAAAACCAGTGAATCTGGTAAGTTGTCGTTGTCGCTGAATCCTGGTGTTTTCATAAAATGAGTCCAAAGAACCAAATCTGGTTAAATATTATTTGGCTTGCCTGACTTTTAGTCCACAGCACCAGCTAACCTGTACCCTGTGTTCATGTGAGACTACACACAAGACTTGTGTCCTACCACACTTTTAGCTCTTTGTCTGGCTGATTAGAACCTGTCCCAAAGTGTTGTAGCCTTTATATTTTGGAGCGATTTAGTTAAATTAAAGTTAAAGAGACATTAAACTTCAACAGATTTGCAGTAAATGACATAACATAAGCTTATGTAAATGTGACCCTGGAGCACAAAACCAGTCAAATATTTGTAGCGATAGCCAACCATTGCATTCCATGGCCAAAAATCATTAGAATATTAAGTAAAGATCATGTTGTTACACGTTACATGTTACTATTATGATAAAAATACATTTTGCATAATAAAACATTCAAGTAACCTAATTCTAACACTAAACTAAGTACATTAAGTACATGTAGTTTATTAATATTTCTCAGCTTTAAATGTTTAACTACACTGCAACAAGGACACCTTAAAATAAAGTGTAACCCCAAATTGTGTTAGAACACAGTTTAGCCATGGTAAACTCTTTAACTACACCTAATTAACTTCAGTTTTTACGCATGCATAAATTTAGCCCATTCAACAAAATGGCTAAGAGAAAAGAGAAATAACCAAAGCTAGAGAAGATGTTTAATTATATTAAAAAGACACTAAAATGTCCTAGAGACACAGCTGGCAACGTCATTAATACGTTTACAATGCATTGTAGGCTACCACACACACAAAAGCCTTCTGAAGCAAAAGGCAGAAAAAGCCCAAGTTCATCGAGGGAAATAAGATGTTTCAATCAGAGCGACTCAGAAATACCTCGACATACTGCCAAAGACTTGCAAGATGAACTCATGAAAGGAGGAAAAAACATTTTACTGCAGACTGTAAGGAGAACAATCAACAAGAATGGCCTTCATGTCCAGAAACCTCACCGAACACCACTCCTGACCTAGAAGAACATAAAAGACTTACTAAAATATGCTAGAATTAGTTAGCAAAACTCGTTCAAACATGGAGGTGGACCAGTTATGGAGTGCTTAACTGCTGCAGGAAGTGGACATCTTGACTGCATGAAGGACATTGTGAATTCTTTAAAACCAGGCCATTTTAGCAGACAGCGTGATTTATTTTGTGCTTAATGATCATTGGACTTTCCAGCAAAGCAATGATCCCAAGTATGCATTCAAATCAATCAAAACCTGATTTAGGGATCAGTCCTAGTATGCTCATTAAAAATCTTTGCTGTATTTTGAAAAGTGAAGCAGCATGGAAACCGAAGATTATCAGTGATCTGGAAATGTTTACATGCTACTATACAAGCTTCTGAAGTACACATTTACAGGCAATATTTATTAGATATTATAAAGAGTAGATTCTGGATTTACTGTAGATATAGCTAGTATTTCTCATATATTTACAAAGAAATTGCAAGTAAAAGGTTTAATGTGAAAATGTGATGTAGAAAAACTAAAATAGCATGAATATATGCATTTGGCTTATATATATTTAGCAGAAATCATGATGTCATTTTTATTCTGTATCAGAATATACATATTTATATCACATTCTGAGTGGCCTGCCGCACTCATCATATACTAATCCCTATATTTTGGATAAAAGTGTCTGCCAAGTCCATATTTACTTCAGGAAACACAAGCCAGCAGTTGTGGCTGCCTCCTCTTCGATACACCCCATCGTGCCGCACCTTCTAAGAAAACACAGCGTCAGGCAAATCTCATCTGCGTGTTTGGAGAGAAACTGGTGCCAGAGCACTTCAGCAGAGCCGCTGATCCACCACCTCATCCATCAGAGCTGCAGAAAGGCCTGGCCAGAGGCTGACCAGAGCGGCACGCCAGGCCACCTGCCCCTGCCTAAAACACTTCTGACGCTATGAAGTCAAGATATTAGTCCAAGCATAAACCTCATTCATCATCACCAAAGCAACGAACGCCATGAATGAAAGTGCTCATGGACAGCACCACTGCCTTGGCCTTCAAGTCTGTGTTAAGCGCCGCGGATGACTTCACAATGAACAAAGAGCACTCTCTCTCCCTCTCTTTCTCTGAGCAGTGACACATGCACCTTTCCTCTTTCTCTGTGATGTCATGTATTATTTCAGCTCTTTAAAGCAGGGTATTTAAAAGATCACAGTGACAGTAAAAAATCGTTAATATGGCAAGGGGTTTTTTTTGTTTGTTTGTTTTTCAGTGAAAACTGTATGTAATGGGACACTTATGTAATTTTACATTACAAAACTGATAAAGGAACCCCTTATAGCAGAGTAACGCTATACTATATTATGGTTGAGGCGGCCAAATATGGACAGGATTCCGAGATTGACAGAGAATCAGAGATTGGAGATGAGATTCTTCACAGAGATGCATTTATTAAACAGTTTTTACGTTGTCATCTGCACTAAATTATTCCTTTGCAGTGATATCTGTATTTATGGTATGAAGGCATAAACGCATTACACAGAGATGCAAAGATAAGCGGAGATGAGCCTTCACCAAACAATCTTTCTGTGTCACACAAAATCAGTCCGTATGTACAGCAACTTTAGTTCCTAGGACAGGCTTTCGTACACCCCTCATTTGTGTGATGCTAATCTGTAGTGATCTGCGGTGAAACTGCTGTTTTTACCGCTCCAAGAGCAGCACCTAGTGATGAAGAATGAATTTGCATTTTCATTCAGACCAGCGCGAAAATACCAACATGTGGCCAGGGTAATATGCTAAGGTGAGGTCACATGAAATGGCGTGGGATTCATTTAAAACGATAATTCAATGAATTCTCGTTTTAGTGAATCATAGTCAACTTTTTGAGAGAGAATAAATTTATACACAATGCACTTTCAGAATTAAAACTTTGCAGGATGTTTTCATTCACTTAGGGCTGTGTTAAAAGGTAATTTTCAAAAATCCATAAAACGGGAACTTCAAATTTAGCTATTTTGGAAGTAGTAATGAACTGTCATCTTAGAATTTACAGTATGACCCAACACAGTCTAATTACAATTGTCAAAACTCCAGTCACGCGTAGGTTTAAGGCTGTGGTTAAGTTTAGGTCATTTGTACAAATTCATACGAATTGGCAACTCGTGAAATATGTACAATATGCTACATACCCATCTAGATACGCTACACTCCTATAATTTGTGACAATTAATGTGATGGTATTTCATTTAAATAATTAATCTTGTTCCTTGTTTTTGTCATCGTTATTGTTACAGTTGTTTATATTATTTTATATGAGAACAAAACAGATTATATTATTTCAAATGAAATATTAGCATTATGTAGTGCCATTTTTTTACTGGAAATTTTGCAGATTTTTTACAAGCCATTATGCAAAGTGTGAAAGTGGCTTTAGACACATGACACCTATATGACAGTAGAGCACACAGTGGCTTTGCTCAGGTCTGGAGGATGTAAGATTAAAGGGCAGGACCGAGCAGCACGGCATTGTTGTGATTTAATAGCTCTGAATATGAGCCCTTTTTGAAGTGGAGATGTTTAAGAGCACAGACAGAGGCCCCTGGCAGACAAGCAGGCCTCTGAGCATGTAATTATGGGCAAGGGCAGGGCAGGGACCTGGTGGCGTGGGGCTTTGAAGCACAGAGAGGTCGCCAAAGGTGAGTCCCGGGTCTGACAGGAGCGAGAAACACACAGAGAAGCAATTCATCGGACCTTCCTTAAAAAACTCTTTTTCAAATTTTTTTTTTCAAAAATTATATGAATTTGAGATTGAGGTTCATAAAATATATACTTACTGCTGTGAGATTGGGCTAAATAAGCATGTTCCTGGCCACAGTTTATCTGTCAGTCAATCAATCACCTGCATGGGCCTTGTTTAATTATATGCTGTGCATTATATTCATAATTATTGAATATTTGGAACCACTCACTACAGTGATTTTACTGTAGAGGTTTCAGTCCAGGTTTCCAATTCACTACATCTACAAATACACATAACAAGGTTAAGGAAAATCTAATTAGAGTGCAGTTTGAAATTAGCCATGTATGTTATCAAATCAAACAACAGGATATATTATCAGAGATGGGAGTGGCATGGCTCCTTTATCTAATCAGAAGGCATCTGTGCCAATGCCAGTGAGATCCCTTCTATAGGCTAATGTGCTGCATTTCCTCTAATTCACTTTCTTTTATTTATATGCTTTGTTTTGTGTGTAATACCTGATCATGAATAAAAATGACATAATTTCATTTCATGTTGTTTATTGAACTTGATTCAGCTTCATTTTTTGCAGGGTGATAAATTGGGAGGAGACCACCAGGTGAAAATGCTGATGGGAGATTGTTCGTGCAAGAGACAAAGAGACGTGTGCTGCATTCCGCTTGCTTTCTCCAATTCAGACAAACCAGAACATTTTTAAGAAAGAAAGCACTGCTGTCCCCAGAGCCTGAGTAACCTGAACCCCACTGAAAAGGTTCAGCTGCACCATCAAAAACCATAGTGAGCTCCTCTATTAAAGTCATAAATGCCAAAACTAACAGGACATAATGGCCCTCTCATTTCCTAAATCTTCTTACATGAATGATGAGTCTCTTATCTGCTAAGAGTCAGGAAACGTGACATTTGTGTGACATCAGAGTCGGACTGAGGCTCAGACGAGAGAGAGTTTAGGTTATGAATATAACCCTAGTTCCTCAAAGGAACGTGACACTGCGTTGAAGAGAAGCTATGGGAATGCCCTCAGCGTGACGGCTCTGAATTGTGTGTAGAATCAGCCAATGGAAAGTTGGGATGTCATAGGTGGAAGGCCAGGAAGCATGTGGAATGCTGCCGGCAGGTTAGCAACTGTCATGCAGCAGAACAGATCAGATCGTGAGAACAGATGAGCCTGGACTGGCTCAGAGATCCAGTCCATAAAAGCGAACAAATGTGTGGGGAGTGGACCTCCCTGCAGTGTTGCAAATATCAGCCATCGGGACCCCTGCTTGCAGGGACTTCGAGGCCGCCACATCTCATGTCGAGTGCGCTCTGACTCCTAGCCTCGGCGGGAGACCAGAGGACTCATATGACAGGTTGATGGCATCCACTATCCAATGGCATAAAGTCTGCTTGGTTGCTGAAAGCCCCTTCTTGGGGGGACCGAAGCATACAAACAACTTCTCTGACTTTCTCTATGGGCCTCATGTACAGCAGGCCAATAGATACAATGTTAGGCCCACTCTTCCCCAGAGGGGCCTGCTCTCTGAAGTCCTGAGCATCTAATATACATTATATGGACAAAAGAATTTGGTCACAACCTGTAATGATGGAGACGGGGGCTTACGGATTCAAATGCAAGCTTTTTATTCAAAATCGTGGACAGAACAGGCAGGGTCAAAAACCATGACAAACAGGTATGTCGGAGGCAGAGGACAAGAAAAGTCCAGAAGCCTAGCAGAGTCAATCAAGTGGCAAACAATGTCCAAAAATGGGGCAAGACAGAGCAGGGCGAGGCATGGGTACTATCATGGCAGGGCAGGGCGAGAGTTCATTGGCCTCCATGGTCATGACTAGGCATGACAGGGATTCAGAGGTGGCCTCTATAGCTATGACAGGGACAGATAAAAGATTGTTGGCTTCCAGGGAGTCTGTGAGGCAAACCAATGGCCCTGGGGGTTGTACAGCCACAGGGGGAACCTCCGGATAATCTATGGCCTGAGCCATCTCTCTGAAGGTTGTGCAGCAATTGGCAGAACCACAGGGGAATCCACAGTCCAAGCCAATACCTCTGGAGGTAGTGCAGCCACCAGTAGAACCTCCGGGAGATCTATGGCACAAGCCAACACCTCTAGCAGTTCTTGGACTGGAGCATACTCTGAGGCTTCCAAGATTGGAGTGGGCTCTGAGGATTCTTGGACTGGATCTGGCTCTGGAGCGCAGTGTCCGGCCCACACACACAAAAGAGCCACCACCATGATAAGGAGCACAAAGGATAGAGGGACGGTCTCTGATATGGCCTGCGCAGTAACCCTGGAGATGCCCGCTGCACGCAAACTGGACACCAGCCTCCTTTGTCCTTGGGTAGCTAGGTGTCTTCATTTGCATTTGCTCGGGAAGACATCCGAGGTGGCTAAAGACTCTGGCTTGATTTCCGTGAAGGCTGGAGTTGTGATGGCAATCTTGTGCTGCGACTCTGGGTTGGCGGCCATCTTGGGCTGTGGCTCTGGAGAAATGGCCATCTTGAGCTGTTTCTCTGACTAGGCGGCCATCTTGTGCAGTGGCTGTGGCTTGGCAGCCATCTTGTTCTGCAGCTGTGGCTCTAGCTTTGCAGCCATCTTGTGCAGCAGCTGTGGCTCTGGGTTGGAGACCTTGTGCCGAGACTCTGAATGATCAGAATCAATATTAGCTTGACATTGCCAGTGCAGGTCTGCAATAACGTGATTTGAATCAAGGAAATCTATGAAAA
This sequence comes from Enteromius paludinosus, assembly GCA_032361165.1. Taxonomy (NCBI): domain Eukaryota; kingdom Metazoa; phylum Chordata; class Actinopteri; order Cypriniformes; family Cyprinidae; genus Enteromius; species Enteromius paludinosus. The sequence goes on from JAUMHQ010000070.1 coordinate 622,779, forward strand.
GTTTATTTAACTTATGGTGGTCTGTTGCGGGTTGACTTGACTCCCGATCCTCAACGGTGGCTTGGCTTGATGCATGACAATCGACAGTAGCTTGACTGAACTCATCAGCAGCAGCAGTGTCATAACGGGGCGCTGTGGTGTCCACCATCTTGTGCGTCTACTCCAGGGCAGAGACCAACTCCGTATTAAATCCTCATCTGCTACACCCACAGAAAATGAAAAGCCAAAATCCACAGAGCATAGTCCAAGCAATGAGCCAGAAATGAATACGGACCTTTACATCTAATCTGCGAGCGCAGGGGTTGATTAATGCCGTCACAAAATATCTAGATCAGGACAATGTCTGGGAGATCTGAATTATAAGAAATGACTAGGAAGTCTTGAATATGGCTTTTCAGTGAATCTGCTGGATCCTGGTTGCGAGTATTCATCGTAATGATGGAGACGGGGGAGTGCAGATCCAAATGCAAGCTCTTTATTCAAAATCGTGGTCAGAACAGGCAGGGTCAAAAACCATGGCAAACAGGTATGTCGGAGACAGAGCACAGGGAAAGTCCAGTAGGCTAGCGGGGTCAATCGAGTGGCAAACAATGTCCAAAATGGGGCAAGACAAACAGCAGTAAATCCAATAAGAGGGCGAAGGTCGGTACACAGTGAAAACACATGGAAAACAAGACAGAACAAGAACTTAGGTAAACGCTTTGTAGAAGATAAACACACAATACTAATGCACACAAACTGCTTTTAAAGTGGAGACAAGAGGGTTAACGAGTGGGTGGAGCTAATCAATTGTTAGGAGAACTAATAAGGCGGCAGAGACTGAACAGGGGAACACTGAAACAGTGGAGAATACACTTCATAATAAGAGACCTTCGACTACAATGAAGAAACACAGACAGGGGTAACACACATAACAGTCCATGGTGGAGTGCCCTCTGATGGAGCTTGAGGGCACTCTGGCCTGTGATCGTAACACAACCCCAGAAAAACAGCTTCATATAATTATTTCTTCTCCACTAAACTTTACAGCTGGCACAATGCAGTCAGTGGCGGTTCTACATGAAATTACTCCCTGGGCAAGACCCCCTCTTAATCTTGACTAGACTATTCATCATGTTTTATACCTGATTTTTATATTCTACTGCAAATATGTATTGGTGTTGTATTGTTGTTTACAAAGGATTAATTATTAATGAAAGACACCCACACACACAAACACACTGTTCCTAAAGCCATGACAAACGGTATGCGTTGAAAATGACCAATCACAAGAGCGATCTGACATTTGATCCCTTCCTCCAAAGACTCAAAAGTGTACTTGAGGAGTGAGCAGGGGTTGAGCAGCTGAGAGAGCAGAGAGCCCTGCTTAGTGCACTCCTTGCGAGTGGAGTGTTGTGTGCTCTCGCTGTGCAGAAACGCTTGCGAGAATGGTTTTCTGCGTGTGCATATGCGCACGTCTTGTTTTTATGTGTGCTAGATTTGAAACTAGGCTATTTAAACACCATAGTCACAGGTAGGCTATGACAGATAATAGAAAACCGCTTAGGGGCGCAGATCATTTTTTTCCCCAATTAGTGCTTGTGCCACCCCCCAAAAAAATGCCACCCTGGGTGACTGCCTCGTTCACCCATGCCTAAAACCACCACTGAATGCAGTTGATCAGTTTAGGTTCTCACTGGTCTTGTTTACATGGGGGGCATGGTGACCACATGTATTCATATATTTAAAAATTAGTTTCAAGCCTCATTCATATGTGAAAATAAATGAGATATATGCCAAATGCAGCTTTCATGTAAACAGGCAGATCAAATTTTCTACAGCATTGTGTTCTGTACATCAATAAAAATGGCTTTGAAAAAGTCTTTGAAACTTATTTTTCATGTTCCCAGGTTTAAGTGGTTATAGCTAATGGGGTGAAATCTGTACTTCAAATCTGATTGGCTGGCACTAGGCATGTTCCCAAGTGTATCTCAACCAGGAGACTGGAACACACTGGGTACCTTTTAGCAGGACTAAAAAAAGATAAAATAAAGATAAAAAGTGACATAATGTTATCCTTAATAAAAAAAATTCTTAGTGTGTCAAGCTCTAAAATATATTATGTGTAGAAATTGTGGGGTGGGGGACTATAACTATACACTAAATTCATTGGTAAAAATAATTCCAAACCGAGGGGCCTTGGAGTTAAAAGGCTGAAAATCAATAGATTAGACAAATCCTTTCCTATCTTAGCAGTTCTTGCATTTAAAAAAATAATAAGCTGCAAAGTTATTATTTTCTTTTGTTCTGGGACAAAGTCTGCATTTCAGGCAAAAGTCTTCAGGAGAGAAAGGCTTCTTACTTTTTTTTACTGCTCTTACTTTACTTTTTACTGAAACAATTAAGATATCAAAGAAATCTCATTTGTGATTTTTGTCTTTCCTATGGGTATGTATCAAGGCAATGCTAGAGAGACAAAGAGAGAGAGAGAGAGAGAGAGAGAGAGAGAGCGTTTGGCAACACCATCTGCCAAGTCGGGGCAAAATTTGGGCACTCTGCTCGGGTTAACATGCAACCATTTTATTTTGGGGCCAGTTAATGGCCCAGAATTTTAAATTGAGATGTTTAACAGGGTCATATCCCAACTGGCTGACAACGCTGAAGTTTATGACTTAGTTATTGGGTCACCCTACTTACACTAGGGTCAGAATGTGAATGCTGTTAAATCGCAGACGAAATGTCACGGTCTGTTTTGGTATGATGAGCTTTTTGGCAGCTGATCATAGGACATCTTGTGTTCCTGATGGGTAATAAAAATAATAAATAATTATGCATAAAATACATGTACAGCTCCAAATCTTTCAAAAATTTATACACCCACTCTGCTGTTATGCTTGACCAAAGCCAGACTGCTGTCTGCCCACATACTGGCTATTAATTTCAATACCAAATATAGCATTTGTTTCTCGAAAGATCTCTGCAAGCTTAACTCTCATAGGGGAATTTCTAAGCTTACTGTGCTTAAATAATCATGTGAAGTCTTATTGTTTATATGACTGTCTCTTTGCTTGTCATAACCTACTTAAATTATGATTCGTAATCCCAGAAGAAATGTGCAGGGGCCAAAATTTAGAAGTCAAGTAAAATCTTAAAGTTCAGGTAATTGCTTTGGTTAGAGTGCAACCAATTTCTATATACTGTACTGTATACAGATATATAAAGAGTTTATTTGCCCTGTCTTTATAATTGTTTTTTACTATGTTATCATGTTTTTATTGTCTTTTATTTATTGTGTAAATTAGCTGTATTTGTTTTTGTTACATAATAAGCTAATCAAAATAACCCAATTGCAGTTTAGTTGAGATTAATTGATACAGTATGTACAATGAAAAGAAAAACACGATTTTTGAGAATTGTTAAAAATTGATGATTTGTAAAACTCTCATTTTATGTGTATGTTTGCGCGCATTTGAAATGTATTTATTATGTTAATATTTTAAATGTTAAATACATATTACTGTTATTAAATAATGTTTTTTTTTTTATTTAAACAGTAAATGCATACTGTATATATTGTGTGTATAACATTTAACATTGCATTATACCATTATTATATTTAATTACTATATAACAGCCATTACATTGTATTTTGTATGTGTCCTGACGGGGCGAGAGACGTTCGGATTCAAGTGCAGACATCTATTAAGGCCAACATAAGAGGAATCGTACTCGGTTATACAAGCATAATCATCAGCAGCAAACATACACATCCGGGGCAAAGGCAGATAATCCAAATAACGTGGCGTAGATCGATCGAGGGACAAACAGAATCCGAAGGGCAAGGCTGATGCGAATATCCACAGGCAGGCAGGGGTCAGACACAAAACAAAGATAGCTGGACGAGAAACACAGATGGCTAGACACACAATAAACTTGGGACAGATCAAACAATGACTAGCGAATTGCTACAGAGACAACCGGAACTTAAATACATTTCAAAACAAGGTTACTGGGTGGAGCCATTTCAGTGGTCATGACAACAGACAAGGGTGAGCGGCAAATTCATAATAAAAATCCGGGGAAAGTAAACAGAGACAAACCCGCACACAGTCTGCTGGGCGCTGGAGTGCCATCCAGTGGCTTGGGCTGGGCCATCCAGCTGATTGTGACAGTATGTTGCTTTATTTACCTCTCTCTCTATATATAGATATATATGTATATATATATATATACAGTACATATAAAATATGTGGAAAATGAAAAATGTATCCAAAATTCTGTTAATATTTATCAGCCTAGTCGATGTATCAGTTTATCATTATCACATTTCCGCTCACACGCTTCACTGTCAGGGCACCTGCGTGGGCTGGGAATGCCACAGATCGCATTTCATGTCCAACATTAGCTTGTTGATCGGCTGATTTATTGCGCAGAGGAGAAACATAATGTAAAAAGATAACATAGCAATGGAACGGACAGAAGGCCTGCTCATTTGTGTGGGTTCACAATAGCCTAAAGCATTATCATTCCAATCTTAATCCCTACTCGTCTCCACAGCCTCAGTCACCAGTGTCTTATTACCGCTCCGTTGGCATGGCTTCTGTATGTGTGTGTGTGTGTCTGGCCTTCTTACCACGCAGACCTGAAGTCTTACACTGCCCTCTGCAGCAGCAACAATACTCTATACTCCGACTACACAAGCACATTCCAAATATGTCAAAAGTTGAAGTGCACTAAGGCCAAATAGAGCTCAGGTATCACTGAGCTAATTTTAGCCCAGCTCAGCATGGAGAAAAACAAAAAAAATCTTTAACAAGGGCCATAAATCTGAGCAGTAACAGGTTTTTTTCCACTGAGGATGAAAGACTTATTAAAGACTCAGACAAGCCACGGCCAAATCGACGGAGGAAGACAAACAACAAGGGTGGAATTTGTGTTTGCGTTACGCTCCTCCAAGGCAACGAAACCAACAAATACACACTGGCTGCTCTCAACCCCCACGTCTCTCAACATTAATAACTTAACCGCAATTTTCCTACAGAGTGCATCTCTCACGTATTAATAACGAACTACCTCACGAGGTGAATATAAACCAACGGAAACCTGCAGAGAGGGACTTTTCCAGCTGCACGGGACAGTAATATGATACCGCCTCTTTTCCTTCAGCAGTGAAGAGTGTCCCATGTGAGAAACACATCAGAGGAGCCGGAGAGAGAGAGAGAGAGAGACTGCAGCAGGCTTGTCCGAACCCTCGGGCCTCTTGTCTCCCTCATGCTGAACCACAGCCATGCTCTCTCCTCTGAAGCTGGGTCTGGTTCTTCAGCCGCTCTTCCAGCACCCACAGGCTGACCACCAGGTCATCTGGACTCTGACACAAACATGCACATGTGGCTCTTTTTGTGGAACTATTTTGCAGGCCCTCAAAATACCACTGTGCTGAACTGTTTTCTGCCCTCTGTGACACAAAGGCTTGCCACGAAGGACTGTTCTCCGGCCTTTTAGAAAAATGTTGTCTTCATTACAGCCTGGTAATTACTCAGGCATGTAATTACTGGGACAATGTTCTTAGAAACTTTCTATATTTATAGAGTGACCCTTACTTCATCAGTTAAAATCATTTGTTTATACATTTACTTACTTAAGGTGCTAGCACCCTGAATCCAAAATTTTCTGTTTTTTCATATTCATTATCCTTTCCTATCAAACTGCTAGACATAGATTCGAAAAAGCAGAAAGTTGATCATGGTCCAAATTTTTCTCATGACATACAAAAGTTTCAGTGGTAGTGTGTTAACGTGATTGACACAACGTGAGCTCATATTTATTTTTCAACGTGCAAAAAGTTTGGACAAAACAATTTTACTCAGTATGCAATGGCTTTCATTTACTTAGGCTACTTCACTAACTTAAGGGTTAGTTCACCCCAAAATAAAAGTTCTGTCAGCGCAGCACATGCGCAAGCTTTAACGTATTTGACATGCGCATGTGTGTGTAATCTGCGGTTGTTTGCACCTAGAAGACAGTGTGCGCATACATTGTGATACTCTTTAAAATGGTGGAAGACGTGACTCATGGGAGAAGAATGGTCGAGTAAATTATGCTAGATTTGTTTTCTTTGTTGAAATAAAGTACTCTCCTAGCATCGCAAAACTGATTTGAGCCACTGATGCCACAGACTATTTTAAATGTATGTTTTTACTATGTTTCTGGATCCTGTAGCGTCAAATGGAGCATCTATGTCTATGGAGCGTCAGATGGCTCTCTAATTTCATCCAAAATATCGTCATTTCTGTCCTCACCTGTACCCGTGTTGAGAGAAATCTGCTGATTAATTTCACTTTTGGTGTGATAGAGCCTTTGCAGTTATCCAGAATATACCTTGTCTTTTGCTATTACAGATTAAAAAGCAAGCCCTGCTCATGCGAATAAAAAAAGTTTTTTAATGCATTACTGTTTAATGTAACTTTCCCCAGGACAGATATTGGAAGTGTTTCTGGTGTTACAGGACAATACCTACGAGGTTCTCCTTGCATGGTTGCTTTGACTAAAATTAAACAGAGTGACTTAATTTGCAGGAAATAGGATCAAATATTTGCAGTCTAAAACTGTTTAAACAAATAATTGTCATGTTAATATGATGACGATGAGTGTTGTTATTGAAGTATAGGGTGCAGGCTTGAAAGCAGAGCTGTAAGAGTATCTATCCAAGAGCCACAAACTCAGGCTTTTCTAGTTTTTCTTATAGAGGCAATGGCTTTGTTGTCTCCTTTGAGAGCTTTCAGGCGAGCTTTCATCCAATTTTATAGTTGAACAAAGCCTGCAGAGCTTTGTTCAAAATCTCAAAGCAGCTACACTGCTCTGGAGAGCCACATAAAATATGAGTGGAAAAATGAAAACCGCAGTATAACAGAAGAGCAGACACAAACATAAAGACTTTTTATATTATGCAAATGCCTTTGAATCCTAGATTGAATTTGCTTATTGGAACGTGAATTTCTTGGATCGTAAATGCTTTTATAGTTTTAAACATTCATATTTATGATTGCTGTGAATTATTCTTCATACAATCAATAGCCTCCTTGAAAACGTGGAAAAACATGCCAAATTCAAATGAATAAATACCAGACATTATTGTTGCTAAAGCTAGGTCATAGAACACAGATCTGAGACAGCTGAGTGTCGGTAATAAGACATCAAAATTTGCGGTAATCTTAAGGAATTGCACGGTGCCATTAACACTTCCTAAGAGTGACATGCTGAAAGGTCTTAACCTCAGATGGAACATCAACAATCCACCTCAGTCTCTTCAATACCCATCTGATGCATATTGCACAAAAAAACCTGGAAAGTGCTTGAGGAAATTGCCAGCTTCAATCAGGTTTTCCGACTGCAATGCAAATTCCAGAAGTTGAGGTGCCTGGATACAAAATTATGTTTGAGAGGAAAAATTGTATATTCCACTAAATAATCACATTTGGATGGAAAGATCTTCGTCATAAATCATGCACACATATTCTGCTGATTTGTTAAAAGTTTTCCCTGTCCTACCTGTCCATAAAAATAAAATAAAAAACATAAAAGAGCTGTGGTTAGTCACTTCTTGTCTGAGTGGGCGGCCAGAAAAAGCTGCAAGCTTTGAGGTATCTGCATGGTCCGTAAAAAGATGTGTGGCTGTTTTCAATTTCATTGGTTCTCATAATCAGGTACATATCAGAAAGCAGCCATTTATGCTACTATTTAAAGACTTGTTACTTCTCCAGCAGTGCTTCAGTGGCCAGACCCCTTGACCGGTCTGGGTCAGCTCCACTTCTGTTTCTGTTCTTCCTCTGTCTCCTGAACCAGAGTTAGCTCCAGATAACAGGGAATGTTTTTGTAACTTTTAAATAATGTATTAATCACAAAGGGAACATTTTAAGATTTTTAGAATAATGAAAAATAAATGTTCAAATAACTTTATTTTGGATTAAAAAAAAAGTTTTAATGTTGTATAAAAACATTTTAGTAACATTTAAATAATGTTATAATCACAACATGAAAACTGGAAATTTAAAAACTGGAAAACTGGACAGTGATCTCACAATGTTCTCATAGCCATAAATCTTTTTACAACAAAAAAAAAATTAATTAATTAAAATAAAATCAAAAATAATTACAATAATAATAATAATAATAATACGTTATTAGTTAAAATAAAATTCTATAGAAAACTTTGAAGTAAAACAAAGGAAATTAAGGAAAAGTAATTAAATAAATTTATAAAAATGATAAAAACACAAAAAAAATACATTTTAAGTGAAATTAAAGAAAGTAAGAAAAAAATAAATGGAGAAAAAAATTCAAAATATTAACAAAAACTACAATAGTACAAAAATAATAGATATTATATTATTGGGGGGGGGGGGGGGTTAGGCCGCAGTAAATCAATGAATCTTTAAAAAAATAAGAACAAAAAAATACACCATTTAAAAAACAGGCATTATTATGCTGCTCTGACATACACAGTGAATGAAACGAGGAAAAGATCCAGAAGCGTAGTGATCAAGCATTTAATGATGGAATTATTTGGCTTCTGGGAGAAGGATTAGGTGATAAATTAAAAACGGATTGGTGAAGTGCATCTAACGCCCCAAGAAATATTGGAGTTCTTGTTGGGGTTTTACATCACAAAGAAAAGAGAGTTGTAAACTAGAATAAAGACTAAAACAGTTCTTGGTCTGGACACGCGCCAAATATCCATAGGGCATTAGCAACCAACTGGTGAACCTCATTAAAAAGTAGAGAAACCTATAACCATTAAAAGCCCATTAAGCAGCATGTAATTTTGTGGAACTAAATAGCATAGAGTAATCAAAAGCACATGAAACCCAGCTGGGAAACTAAGCAAATTGTTTCGATTAGGGGAGAATCCATCATCAACAACACTGGGCTTTCTCTTTTTTTTTTTTTCTTTTTTTTTCACATTCAATTCGTTCTCTCTCGCTCTCTCTCAATTTCCTCTATAATGACATGGATTGATGCAGATAACAGGCAACGCTCTGTGACCCAAATACACATGACATACTTCAACTTGCATCAAAATTTCCATATTAAAATTTTAAGAAAATAAAAAATAGTTGAATAAAAATATGAAATGAAAGATTTTTATTATAACAACATGTATTTTCTCAGAACGGTGTTCAACACATTTTGTTGACCGTGGAACAAAATTGTAACCCAAAAATTTAGTCTTGATCATTTCTCAAAACCTAAACCTAACCTTACCCATGAGTAATGACTAAAATTTCAGATTTAATGATAAAACATATAATACTACAAGCACCAAACACTAAGCCTAAAATTCACAAAAACTATAAACTGCTTCTTCAAATCTGATAGGTTAATCACAATGTTGTTCCAGGGTCAACAAAGATGTTGATCCAGGAGCACATCAAACTCAGCAAAATATGGTTCTGCGGAGGGGAACAGTCCATAATAGCCTTTGCTTCACTACAGATGTGTACAGAACAAATACAGATTTGTTTCAATACTGCATGTTGTTTGTGATAATTGATTTAATATAGTTGTTTCTATTAAATGTACTCTTTATTACTAAAGATAAAGCAACAATATGTTCAGTAAACCACTGTTTAATAATTGAAATATTTTTAATACTAATAATAAGCAATTTACATTTTTTTTCCATGCTTTATTCAAACCAATACTTTACCAAGACTTTAAAACCATAAAGCACACCAGACAATCGAGATGAATCATAAAGAACTGTAATAGAATCTTTTGAGAACATGAACTGATGAATGCATAACAACTGCAAACCAGGCTTAAAAGTTTTTACAAAAGCCTAGTGGTGAAATGGAGAAAAGGCCTATTCATAAATGTCTTTAAAGTGTCTGGGTTTTGAGGCTCGTAAAGAGAATTGTCAAGCCACAGAGGACAGTACCTCAGTGTTAAATGTGGCCAGGACTACATTTATTATGTGTAAAATGTCATTACACGCGTCAAGAGGCGTATATCTCAACCAGATCCTGTAGCTTAAGATTACTACAATAGAATTTGTGAACAATTTCAAAGTTCCACCAAATTTTTGCATAAATGTGTTTACAAATGTATTATATATCTATATATAGCAGTGCAGTTTATGAGAGCGCATACCTTCTACTTAAACTCGATAAGTTCAGGCTTGGAGATACAAGGGCAGTTACTTGACTATGATGACCTCTTGTCAAAAGTCTCCACATTTCTTGCATAATGAGACCCATTTTCTTATGAGCTGGAATGCTAAAGCATTATTTTGTTGACGCCAAATAATCAAAATGTCACCTGTAGCTAAATAATTAGGTATAGATTAAGACTGCATTCTATTTTGATATGCAGCCATGTATATGAATAATTGTGTTGTGCTGAATTAGAGGAAGAAGCCTCATTTTTAAAGGCCTGTGGCTCATTTCTCAACGCTGCTGAGATCAAGAAGCTGAGAGAAAATCCATCCCCAGCCGTAAAGCACTTGTGAGTGCGAGGTATACTGATCTCGAACGAATTGCCCTGTTTTCCTTGCAGCAGACTCCTCTTTCTCTGTGGATGTCAAATGACAATGTGACTGCTTAAAGGCCCTTTAAGCACATTGTGAAACCTTCTATGGACCGTAAACATACAGCAAATTCACAGGTATTGTAGCAAATTCAACTCATACAAAGCTTGTTCCATCAAAGCAAAGCTTATTGTGATGGTTAAACTCTTGTAACCAGACTCAGAATTATATCATTTATTCAAACATGAAGCAACAAACATGAAACATCATATCTGATGATGCCTATGAAGGGTTATATAAACATGCAGTTATTGTTAGTGCTCTACCTTAATGTGAAGCAGCTGAAGTGACCCTATTGTGACCGCTTCAGTCTGTGGTTTTATGGGTAAGCGCAAGGGTGCGTGGGTTCCTTCACGAGTCTATTTCTGCCCAGTAGCAAAATTTACGAGAGGACATACCCTCTATTTTGCTGATTAATAAAAGTGGCCTTGAAAACAATAAGGCAAGGGGTTGGATTGCTGTGCTCCATTCAGATAGCAACTGAGAACTGTGGTTCAACTTCTGAATTTTAGCTCAAGTGCTATTGCAAATAGGATGCAGAATTGTGATTTATACTGTATGTTAACTTAAGGAAATAGATTTAAAGAGCAGTTTATTGATGAAAAAAAAACATGATAGTTAGTTAGATCGGTTCGTTAGTAAACAAAGTGTGACTAATAACGTAATATATGCTGTGTGCAATTTGAATGGTGGTACTTTTTCTTGTGGTTGTTTGAAGTATGCATCTGTGCATGTTTTTCAAACTAATATTTCCCACAACCCCTTATGCTACATAAACTTGCATCTTAGCAAAATCATTTTGAGTTGTTCATTTCCCACTTTCCAAGTAAAAAAAATCTGGCTTCAAGCACCATTCTAATGCACTTTTCCAAATAGGAAAGTAAAAATGTTGACTGGTACACACATCTTCAACAGTACTGCATGTTCTTTTCCATCACCGGTAAACTGAGAGTTGAGTGTCTTTGCAAGTCCCTATTGATCATCACTCACTGACCTGCACATTGTTTCTATTGTATTGTATTTTATGGCAAACATTCAGCTCTGATTGGTCAGCGACTTGACATTGTGATGTGCAGTGTGTAGTTTTTACCTCCTCTGGACGCTTCATTTATTGTGGGACAGCACTCACCCTGACACCTGACACCGGGGGGAGTGTGGAGCGGCTTCCGGCAGGCATCTCTTTCAGCACAGCCACTCATGGGCGACCTGCTGTAACATGCTGGTCATGGGTGGGTGTCAGGGTCACCTGACTATGAATTCATTCCTGCAGAGGATGTGTAGATCTAAAAACAACAACTGATAAGTTTGTAAAAAAAAAAAAATAAATCTTTTGTCTGATCCACCTCATGTGTTTTAATTAACCTGCTGACTCGACTTTGTTCATTCCAAGGCTGTGCCATTGTAAAATGAGAACACATGCTAGGACACTCATTAGTTGAAGAGCTACAGCAGAGCATATAACATCAGCATTCTGCATTCTGACTAGAGATCAAACCCTGCACTCAACAAGCTACGTTTGGCCTAAGACACTCATTAAAGACACTCATCTCTACAGAGAAGGAGGCCTTAGTGATCTCAGACCCCATTTGAAGTGAAGTACGTGGAGAGACTGACTGAGTAGAAACCAGAGCATCAGTTTAAATGAGCTAGAGAGAGAGAGAGAGAGAGAAAGTCATGTCTGAAGAAATATCACTAAAAAAGAAGAGAAATAAATCTAGAGAAGATGTGCTATATAAAGTGTAGCATAAATGATACCGAATGTACTGTATCAATAAACATGGATAAGGGAATAAGGATGTTCCAGTTGATCAAAAGGAAATATCCAATATCCAAATAAAAAGAAGACAGAATAGAAAAAAGAATAGACCTTTTGTTGTTGCTGTAACAAAGAATAGATTGAATAGAAAAATAATAAAGAATCAAGTGTTAGTAAATTATAATGCATTTTAACTTTGGTTAGTGTTTGGTTACAGCATACATATGAATCCCTTTACAATACATTATACATAAAAGCATGTTATACATTTCCAAATATTCAAAATTTACAAGTTTAAAATCAGCAAGATTTGTAATGTTTTCTAAACACGTTGTTATGCTCATCAAAATTATATTTATTTGATCAGTAAAATTATGAAATATTATTAAAAAATCAAAATGTTTTCTATTTTAATAATCTTTAAAAACTTCATGTATTCCTGTGATGGCAAAGATGAATGTTCAGCATCATCACTCCAGTCTTCAGTGTCACTTCAGAAAAAAAATTTGATATGCTGATTTACTTTTAATGTTAGAAACAGTTTTGTTTTTATTGTTTGTTGTTTACTTGTTTATTTAGTTACACAAATAACTTCTATAACCAAAAATATTATTTTAATTACTTTTTTTTAATGACAAGAAGAAGTTTATTCTGTTTATGAACTGCATTCTCCATGTTTTGTTTTGTTTTTGTTTTTTTTTTATTCAATGACAAAGTTCAATACCAATACTATGACACTTTTGTGCAGAATTTCATTTCTTTTTCTTTTTTTTTCTCTGGACATGACTCATTACATAGCTTGTGTTTTGTATATGAATACCATGAGTGAAACATTATCGGTTCATCTCCTCATCAGAGCGGCAGTCAACTGAAGCTGCTTTCAGCCCAAAGAAATGTGCCCACACCCTTAACATAATGCTTTTATAATGGCATACATGGCTACTGAAAGACTAAGAATCATCCTGCTTCATGTCGGCTTTCATCACTTTATTTTTTCAACAAATGGAGTTGGAGCCCTGAGTTCCTGAAAGGATTACAATAATAGTCCTTATGAAACTGGATCGGATACTTTTGGACGTTTCATACAAGCTGTTGATTTTTCCAGACTGTTTTTCCTCCTCCAGTGCTGCTTCAGCTCTTGGGTCAGTGCAAATCTCCAGCTCTGTCCTCCACCCAGCACTGGTTGGCTCGGAACATGATCTTGAAAGTTTCTTCCACTATTACTCATTTTCAGCTCTGGCCCCAGCCTTAGGATTAATCTCCAATATCAGCCCAGTGGCAGAGGGTGATGTATTCCTCGTACACCTCAAACTCATGCATTAGTCTGGCTTCCTCTTAATCCAGAGTGACTCCCAATCCTCCCCTGGAGGGCTTTCACACACAGATGGATTTGATTTTGGCGCTGCTCAGGTGTGGAGTTACAGCGAGTGCTCGACTGAAGAGAAAAGCCACATGTACAATGAAAATATGGATTTTGATAAGGATTTTGATATCACAGCACCGCCAAATGTTCTTCATTAAATGATGTCTGAATCCACATGGGAAAGAAAAACTAGACAGCAACGAGAATAAATGGAGACTTTTGTGCTAGATTGCTGTTTTATGGGAAAAGTCCCTGGTAATCTCACATAGGCCTACAGTATATCTAGTCTAGACTTTAAGAGGGAAAATTTTTAATAATGTATTAAGCTAAAAATCTCAAAGATACCAGCCTTTGAGATTTCTTAAATGCAATAATCGTTTTATCTAGATAGCAATGAGACCAAAAAAAAAGACTTTGCCAACAATTTAGCATTCTGCATTAGTTCTCGTAGCCAAGCTCTGCTGTTAGCTGAAAATTTCAAACCCGGCCCCCATCAGCTGAGCAGACACCCAAGCTTGCAAGATCTGCTTGCTTTGCTGCTTCCTCTGTATGCTGCTAACAACCCACTCCCTTCCCCATCTCCTCCTGTTTCTTGTGTTTAACTTAAAACAATGTCATTCTGTGGTCAAGTTGCATGCTCTGTTCCAGGGGTTAATGCCACACACTATGTCGCCATGATCAAGTACAGGTGAAAAAGTAGCACAAAACTAATTTCCTTTTGGCCTTAAATGAAAAACAAAACTTGTTCCTAGAATAAAACCCAAAGCTTATTTTTGTACATTTTTTCTTCAACTAAAGGTCAAGTCAACAAGTCAATGAGAGTTAAAAGATAAACAATAATGCCATAATATATGTATTCTTTCTTTTAATCCGATTAAATTATTTTCAGTTTATATAAAAACAACATCAGAAAAATGTTTAAATTGTGAAGCCGTTATTGAATGACATTGAAAGCTGCCTACAGTTTATACAGAAGCTTGCCATCCGGAAGAAGCTCTGTGATGCATAACTTTAATGCATTAAAATTAAAGTTGGCATTCTGACTGTCATAATCAAGACTATTTGTATAAATAAAATAAATAATTAAATAAAAGAAGCCCCAGCACAGATCCTTGGGGAACACCTTTGACAATCTGGCAAAATTTTCCAATTTGATATTAAAAAAATCTTCTTACCCAGTTTAAAAATCTTTTCTCTTAGACATCAGCAAGATTTTAAAATAGAGTATATTGAGACTTCTTCTTGAATTTATGTTTATATGATTTGCCTTCCAATAAAAAGGCTTCAAAATATATATATATATATATTTTTTTTATATATAATATTTTTTATTCTTTTTTTTTTTTTTTCGGAAAATTATGAATATTGAATAAAAATAAAAAAAACTCTAGGATCTCTGATGTCCTTCCTGTCAGGAACAGCTTCAACACATGTTAATTCACCTCATTATGAGTTCATCACTTCCCTAATTCTGGAAAAGGATGGAGTGTCCCAGTTCACCCATGAGCTCCTCCACACACTCACTCCATCACGTTCCGGGTGGGAAACCTGATCGCATAGGTTTTCCTGCTTTCCCTAAATCTTCACTCCTGCTGTAAAACCGATGTCCCAGAAAGAGAGTGTGGATTGCTCATCAGTTACACTGAGAAAGACGAAGCTGACGATACCAGAGAGACAGACTCCCTTGGCCTGGACTTTCTATGCATCAACAAGTTCCCACAAGCCCCTGTGGCCATCCGACACCATAGCTATGGAATAGTTGTGATTCTGAAGTCGTTAGAGAGGCTACATATTCAACACGACACCCAATACCCCCACAGAGTGCCCCAGCGGGCTCCGCATGCTCGCCAGGCAGCACGTGGTCTTCTGCATGCTGAGTGTGTATATTAGATCAGTTGGATCATACTTCACGTCACAGCACTGACCTGCTGATGTAGCTAAATGTTAATAAATATAATTTTTATTATGCCACTGAGTGATTCTTCAATGTGGGCTACATTGCAAAAGTTCAAAGTAATCTACTTCTACATCTTCAGCTTGTCTATTATCTATTCATACTATCTATTCTCCCACCTGTCTGTTTAAGGCTTGATTTATTTCTTACACACGACCAGATTGACTCTTGTTTTGGCAGATTCTCCCAGAGCTGCTGGAGCTAGTATCAAAAAACAACCTCCCGCTGAAACCCTCCGAAATGTCCCTCCGAAACATTTGTGGATGAATTTCAGTTTCTCCTTGTATCACAGAGCATTAGTAAATTAAAACAAGGCCTCCACAGCCTTGACCGTGTCTCCCACCAAACCTTCTGTTCCCCCTCAGAAAGACCCCCCACTGTTGTTTATTTCTTCTGGATTTTTATTTATATTGCCGCATACTACAGGAGGTGAAGCTGACAGCGCAGAATACATCCTCTTCATACTAGAAAACAGCTGCACGATGAACACTGAGCCGCATGTGCCCTCCATGAAGCGCAGCCGTCATTGTGCGATCACCGCGATCAAACATGACGTCAAAGAGCAGGTGCTAATGGAAGCCAGTTATTGGGGTAAGTGGCAGATCGTGCAGCGATCGAGGTGCTGAAGGCACAGCAAGCATGCAGTGCTGTGAATAACTCTCGGGGTAATTAATGAGGGGAGGCCAGTGTCCTCTAACAGACGGGCACAAACTGGTAGCCTGAACCACATTCCAACACCTACTAGCTCTTAAGTCTCTCCTGCATGCTTCTGTCCAGCAGTTACTGCAGGCTGATTGAAGTCCTGCAAACATTTTAGTTTAGGGACTTCTCACTACTGGTTGCTTATGCATATTGATAGCATATTGGCTGTTTATTAGAACTTATAAAGCATTTTTTATGACTTATTACACATGACCATTATATTTTAGATAAACCTTACCCAATACCTTTAGCGGAAAATCGTATAGCAAGTATGTTTGTTTATTGAGGCAAAAGTCATAGCTTTTAGTTTGTTTACAGTGAGAATCATGTGTGAATGAAGTAGTTTTATAATAATAATAGTCAGTAAAAATAATAATAATAACAATAACAGTAAAAAATAATAGTAGTCAGAATCATTTAATACAGGAAGAGTTTATTTGCAAAAACAGACAACTAATTTATTTATTTTTATTATTATTATTATTATAAATTTATTTATTTTATAATGTAATTAATTTATTTTTTGCATAGTTGGTGATATTTAAATAGCCAAAAAGTAAAATTCTGCTAGCTTATGCATTTACGCAAATATCAGTCAATATTGCCCAAAAATATAGTATAGTATAGCACCATTATATTTTTGGGGTACATATATATAAATAACACATTTCTATTAATTTTTTTTATATACATTGGATATATATATATATATATATTAATGCTGTCAAACAATTAATTCAACATAAAAGTTTTTCTTTGGATAATATATTTGCATGTACTGTGTATATTTACTTAGTATATATAAATACAAACACATGCATGTATATATTTAATGAAAATATGTTATGTTTAAATATTAAACATATTTCGATTTTTTATAGATTAGATTAGATGTTATTTATAAGAAAATATATAAATGCATTTACATGTAAATACTTTCAAAATATATACAGTACTGTACGTGTGCGTGTGTTTTAATATAAACATGATAAATAAACACAGTATATACACATATTATGTAAAGAAAACCTTTTATTTTGGATGCGATTAATCGTTTGACAGTACTAAATATATTAATTTTGAACACAGTGTCATGATCAGCTGGATGTGTCAGCCCAGCTCTCTGGCTGGCAATCCAGCATCAGGCTATTTATGTGTGTTTTTCTCTGTTTTCATGCCTGGACTCATGCACAAACTCATATCAGTCGTCA
>JAUMHQ010000070.1:682071-702798 GCA_032361165.1 Enteromius paludinosus
TGACAGCGGACCTAGGGGAAACCCGAGGTTTGTTGTCATTTTTTAATGTGCCCCTCTGGTTAAACACTGGCCCCTTCCTGGCCCCCCTAGTAAGATTTGTCTAGAACCGCCACTGAGGGTAACGCTTTATTTTAGGCAGTCTTAACTAGTTACTTGTTAGCATGGATATATTACAACAATATTAGGCATTTATTAGTAAGTATTTTACCACGTATTAAGATATTAAGGCTTGTTTTCCGATTTAAAAAAAAAATTGGTGTGTGTGTGAATGTTTTTTTTTACTTTGAAAGGTCTGGTGCAAGGTTTGGCCCTCCACTTCCATTAAATGACTACCAGACTGCCACAGTTAAAGTTAAAAATCTTCGTTTGTGTTCTGCTGAGTAAACAAAGCCATCTACATCTTGGATGCGCTGGGGGTAAGCAAATAAACATCTAATTTTCATTTTTGGGTGAACTATCCCTTTAAAAAAGACTTAAATGTACTAACAGCTTACACAAGCGATTCCTCTTTTGACGGAAAAAAAAAACACTACTATCGGGATTTGCTGAAAAGCGATTAAAAAACATTTTTTGGAATGTTCCTTTCTGACACAAAATGTTTGAAAGTCTATTTAACAAATCATGCAAAGTGATTTACCAAGGTTTGTTGTAGTCATTTTGTTTGTTCTTGTGTCATAGCTTTTGTCTGCATAAATCCCCAGAAAGAAGTTTGTTGATTCATGGAAAGATCAATTAAATTAAAATTAATGGATCATTCATAATAGCATGCATTTGAACATTTCCATTTCATGCCAGACCTCAAATAAATAAAAAAAATTATCATAATAATAATAAGTAACTAAAACTGAGCAAGCATGGCTTCTTCTACAGTCAATTTTCCCCTGAAGAGTCAACCACTGTCATAGCAGAGCAACAGTTGAAAGATATGTTTCTGACCTATACCTTGAACGTCACAAACTATGTATCCGCCTTAAGTCACTTGACGGATTGCCCAAGATGCTTTCCATTTGACCTCGCCATCAGCCTGAAGAGGGCAGCCTGGGAGATGGCTCTCCTGGGTGTCAGCTGTGTTGAGAGAGCAAGGTCACACCTGCAGGTGCCTGGCAGGGTGATAGATGATGTTTCTTTAAACTCCAGAGAGCATGCTTCTTAGGGACCGGCTGTTTACTCTCTCTTGAAGTATAATGGGCTCCTTTGAAGGGGCAGAACTTGGGGAAAATACCGCTCGATTAGTTAATGACATGTTGGGCTTAAATCAAGCATAATCACCATTAGCCACTCAGGCAGCTCATATCAGCTGTGGTATTTCCTACTATTGGCAGGGCTGCTTTTAATAGCTTTGCTCATTGTGCAGGAAAAACAGGAAAGGGTTTGAGAATGTGACAGTTGCATTGCCATTCCTCATTTAGACCCCTTTTCACCGATCTGGGCCTGAATCAGTATTTGCAGATTTGACTGTTTTCTGCAATGTGTGGTTTTATTGTTAGCCGGTCTGATTGGTGCTGAGATGGTCTTAAGCAGGAATAACAGCTGCTGTAGACTTGATTAGCAAGTCTCCTAGCCAAATTGAGGTGGTATGTCTGTTTTGATGGTTTTATCAGGCTTTATATGTCATTGGCCAGCAAGCCTTTGTGGACAAGACCTGTGCTTAGTTGCACTGAATGTGCTCTTGTACCAGCAGAAAATGTACTGTAACTTAAATAAAAGGCCACTTGAGTGTACTTAAAGAGAGCACACAAAAAAAAGTTTCTTGACACATTGACATTTGTGCATTTGAAATCATCATACTTTAATAACTTTTCATTCTGTTTTAAAGTGAAAATGAAAATTCTGTCATCATTTTCTCACAAACCTGTATGAATTTCTGTTGAACACAAATGAAGATAGTTTGAAGAATATTAGTAACCAAATATATACATATATTAGGTAAATTTTATAGATAAATTTATAAGATATTTTTTTTAATCTAGATTAAAATGGCTCATTTGAATTCTGCCAAAGGCATTCAGAATATGTGTGCTACCTAAATTATGACAAAGTAAAGCCCTATTCGGACGGCACTAGTTTTACAGGGCGTTGTTAGAGAATGTTTTGTTACACAGACGTACATGGTGATTTTAATCCCATCCAAATCTGCCATCCCAATCTGTCTGTGTTTTTCTCTCACAACCTCTGTGATAATTCTAGAGACTAAATGCATTATATTATTTTTCACAGTGTGTTTCCTTGTGTGTTTTGGCCAATGCGATATGCCGGAGATCCTCTTACCACACGCATGTCTAATATATTTTTATATATAAAATAAATAAATAAATCAATACAAATAAAGAGCCAGTCTGGCTGTTGTAATATCAGTATCAGGTAAGATTACTCACGTTCATTTCTGCCCTCGGTTACATATGTTTTATTTATCAAAATTAAACATGTATTTACTACAAATAAAAATCATAATAGTTAAACTAAAGTAACCACACATTTACATGGTTACCCTTTCAGTCGAATCACTTTGACGTTACATATGGGAACTCGCCAGAGAGACCAATTGCCTTTGAGCCTTTTACTAAAGGCAAATGAATATTGGCGTGCACTGATTGTGCTCAGGTGCACCTGATCACTGCATGAGTATAAGAGGGCACGAGCACAGTGTACATGCAGCTTTTCGCTTCAGAGCCTTTGCCGTTTTGGAGCTGGAAATCCCCTGGGCTTTTCGTGAGAAAGTGAAGGTGCAATCGTTTGGAGGAGTTCCCGCAAGACCTGCTCTCTCGTCTGACAGCGTTCCTGGGCAGCTGTCAGTGGACCCTGCGGGCTGGTGGCCTTTTCCAAGGCCGGCTGTGCCAGTCATCTGCACGGACTTCCCGTGGTCCTCCCGGAGGAGACCGCTCCCCCCGCAACAGGGCTGAGTGTGTCCTTTCGGGGCACCCCGCGAGATTGAGATGTCTTCTGCACCATCAGAGGGTGAGTCCAATGGTGAAGCTGCCGCTGCGCGTCCCGTCTGCAGCGGACACTGTCGGACATGCTCCTCCGCACCAGGAATCGGCCTGGAGGTGCCCCGTGTGCCTTCAGACGCGGTTTCTGGGGGCCAGAGAGGCGGTCAGGTGATGTCCACTGCGGTGGTCCAGGAACGCCATCTATGGCTGAACCTGGCGCAGGTGTTGGACGCCGAGAAGGCTCGCTTTCTCGACGCCCCCATCTCCCAGGCCGGCCTATTCGATGACACCGTCTTGGCCCAGGGAGTTTGCAGCAGTTCAGAAGCAGATGGAGGCGATGTCTCACATCCTGCCTTGGCATGTGCCCAGCCGCTCCCCGAGTGCTCCTCCGCCTGCTCATCGCCGAGGGCGTCCCCCCGCAGCACCCAAAGAATCATCTGCTCTGTCCCCGGCCGAAGCACATGATGGCTGGCTGCACAACATTAAGCTAGCCGCGGGCGAGGGACCCCGCCTGCTCAGGGGCTAGTCAGGAACACCCGAAGGGGTGGGAAGCACTCCTGAGACAGACAGCCCAGAGGTGATGAGGACTGCTCTTCGGGTGACGTCGAGAACATCTTCGTTCCCACTCCTGGAGGAGGGCCAGGAGCTTCTGTGCATTCAGCCGCCATCGGCCCACGGGTCGGCGGTACCCACAATTTCACAGAAAGAGCAAATTCTCACATCTCCGGGCCCAGTGCCCGAAGGTCCCCATCTAACACAAACCTTTTTGTCTTCTCAGATGCTGACCCGGGACACTGTGTCGCCAGCGTGGGATCCAGGGAGACAGGTAAACAGTCCCTGTCCCCCTATGGGCTGCCCCAATGCTGGCACGGCGGTCAACGCTCCCTTGATACCCCTGTTGACGCGGCTCTGAGCCTGGATAGCGTTCCCCAGCCCCTCGCAGTGGTTGATATACGGACGGTAGGCCTCAGCTATGAGATTCAGTTCGCCAGGTGCCGGCCCCTGTATCGCGGCATTCGCTCTACCTCGGTCCGCTTAGAGAGCCAAGCTGCTGTACTGCGGGCGGAGATTGCTGTCCCACTGGCGAAGGAAGCAATTGAGCCTGTCCCTCCAGCCGAGATGAGGTCGGGGTTTTTTCAGCCCTTACTTCATCGTACCCAAAAAGAGTGGTGGGTTGATCCTGGATCGCAGAGCTTTGAATTGGTCTCTTCTCAAGATGCCATTCAAAATGCTCACTCCAAAGTGCATACTGACATGCATTCAGAGCCGGGTTTGTTTTGCAGCCATCGACCTGAAGGACGCGTACTTTCATGTTTCGATTCTGCCTCAACACAGACCCCTTCTGCTGTTTGCATTTGCGGGCCGAGCACATCAGTACCCTCTCTTCTTACGTCTTACCCTTTGGCCTGTCCCTCTCTGCCCGCATCTTCACAAAGGTCGCGGAGGGTGCCCTCTCCCTGCTGTGGCAGATGGGCATCTGCATCTCGAGGACTGGCTAATAATAGCTCACTCGAAGGATTTGTTGTGCATGCACAGGGACATAGTGCTTCGCCACCTCAGCCATCTAGGTCTTCAGGTCAACAGAGAGAAGAGCAAACTCTCCCCAGTGCAGAGGATCTCTTATCTCGGACCAGCGAGCGCACGCAGGCCATGCTGAACTGCCTAGATAGGTTTAGGCACAAAACAGCGGTTCCTCTCAAAACTTTTCAGAGGCTCCTGGGGCATATGCCAGCTGCAGCCGCGGTCACGCCGCTGGGCTTGTTACATATGAAACTGCTTCTGCGATGGTTACACGATCGGGTCCCGAGATGGGCATGGCACCATGGCATACTTCGGATTGGCGTTTCCCCAGAGTGTTGCCGCTTATTCAGCCCGTGGTCCAACCCTGCTTTCCTACGGGTGGGAGTGCCCCTAGGACAGGTTTTGAAGCATGTCGTGGTCCACACGGATGCCTCCTCCACAGGCTGGGGTGCTGTATGCAATGGGCAAGCAGCCTTGGGTCCCTGGACAGGCGTCTGACTGCTTTGGCATATCAATTGCCTCGAGCTGATGGCAGTGCTTCTGGTTCTGTGTCATTTCATTCTGATGATACGTCACAAGCATGTGTTAGTCTGGACAGACAATACTGCAGCCATTGCGTACATTAACAAACAAGGTGGTCTACGCTCCCGCCGCATGTCACAGCTCGCGGCTGAAATCGCTACGCGCTATTCATGTTCCAGGGATACTCAACCATGCAGCCGACCAGCTCTCACGGCAGTCCACCCACCCTGGAGAATGGCGACTCCACCCCCAGGTAGTCCAGCGCACGGTGCCTCGTTAGCAGATATCTGTAGAGCTGCGGGCTGGGAAACGCCGAACACCTTCGCCAGGTTCTACAACCACTGCGTAGAAGCTGTGTCTTCCTGTGTCTTAAATCAGACAAGCAGGGAGCGGGAAGCCCAGCTGGTGTTGGCTTGCTGCTGTGCTTCTCAATGGTTTCCTGATGCCAAGGCGAACCCCTTCCTCCTGCCCCGCAGTCGGACTTAGAGTGCTCCTTCTGGACTTCCTTCACCAGTAGGTTGTGGCTTTAAATATCTCGACTCGACTGAAAGGGAACGTCTAAGTTACGTGGGTAACCCACGTTCCCTGAAGGAGGGAACGGAGACATTACATCCCCTTGCCACGACCCGGGGTGGCACTGACGCTGACTCGGCTACTCAGCAAAAACCTGCAAGTGCATTCCAGCCGTGCCCTCTTATACTCACGCTGTGATAAGGTGCACCTGGCTGTAATTATTGCACGCCAATGTTCATTGGCCTTTTCTCAATGACTCGAAGACGATTGGTCTCTCATGCAAGATCCCATATGTAATGTCTCCGTTCCCTCCTTCAGGGAACATGGGTTACCTACGTAACCTTAGACGTTTTTCACAATACAATTCAAATGTTTTATTTTACTGTTTTATTCAACTACAAAAGTATTTACTTGTTTTGAATGAGTAAACTGAGTGTATACCTTAAAGCTTCCTTATGCGATGCTGTTTGACGTCACTTCCGCTGACGTTTCATGAAAATACAAGACAAAACAGAGCAAGCTCCCCCCAGTGTTTCTGTAACTGCCGTAAACGCGCAAAGCGCATTGATATGGAAGGGGGTGCTAACCTAAGAGAGACAGCGACAGAATTAACATGTCTAAGGAAACTAACTGTTCGGTGAGTAAATGTATATGACATTCCGCTAACCCACTCTCAGATTCACACTGTACAATCAACTCTGTCTATTATGTGCACGCGCATTAAACCCCACCTCTTCTTGCTGATTGTTTGGCCGAAGTTTGTTTTTGCTTTGGTGCACATCCTGTGCCCATGGTGTTTGTTTTGGTATTGCAGTCTCTGAGTTGTCTTTCGAGACTGGGTTTTTTCCCAATGTATTCAGAGGGCAGACAGCAAGATAATCAAGGGGTGATGAATACAGTTTGAGATAAAAATTTAATTGAGCTAAAATCATGCAACATCGCATAGAGCACCTTTAATGTTATTTTTAAGTGTCACACCTACTTCTCCATATCCAAGACTGCTGAAATGACTTGTCTTATAATGTGCAAAATTAGGTAGCAGTAAAATATGTACTTTTTATTATCAAACAATGACTGTGGCACTTTGATATTAGGTCAAGCTGCCTCACACTTCTACAGTGTCACAGAGAAAGCATCTGAATTCAGGTGTAGTGGCTTCAGGCGTCACATGAGCTCTTTTGCTTGCATTTTCTTTTGCTCCAGAAGCAGGTAAGATACAGACGTAGGATGTTTAAAGAACAGCAGATAATCTTACAGGCCGCGAGGATCAGTTAAGCTTCTTGTCGAGTGCTGTTCTTCAGATCTGGCCCTACGGCCAAAGCGTGAGAAGTCAGGGTGATAGTCTAGACAGCAGCTGTCTCGCTGAGAACCTTTCCAAACCTCCACATGAGACATCAGGCCCTCCTACATGCAGGAATCATTTGTCTCTATTCAAGCCCAGTCAGAGGGGAAGCATGGCTTTCACTGCATAGTTTGCTTAAAGATAAGGGTTTCATTGGACCGTGTGCCCCACAGAAACATTCCATCAAAACTGTCTTCAAAGTAAACATGGGCATCGACCCTTTCAGGCATAGAAGTGTTAAAGAGCACCTGTTTAAACCCTTATAGAGGCTAAACAAGCCTTGGAGCAATATTACAAGAGCGAAATTTAATAGTTGGGCATTCATTGCAAGAATGAATTGAGGAAAGTTACTTTTAATATAATGTGTTACCTTACTTTGAAAAGATATCTGATTATATCTATCTATGTTATTAAGCTCAGCTCATATAAAAAGATCCCAATTGAGAGAGACTATAAAAATGTTACTGTAAAAACATGGTTAATTGCTTAAGGGTAAACTGCATCACTATACTAAAAGGTAAAAAACTATAATAAATCTAATGGGACATTTCTAGTCATTTTAGTGTTTGGAGGAGATGTCATCTTAAAGTTCTCAGAATTCTCTGTGTGACACTTTCTATATGCTATATAATATGTTAGCCTGGACTACAGAACTAGTCACAAGGGTTAATGTCCGAAACTGAGATGTATGGTTTGTTAGGATAGGACGACATTTGGTGCAACAATTTGAAAATCTGGAATCTAAGGGAGCAAAAAATAAACAAATAATAATAACTAAAATATTGAGAAAATCACCTTTAAACTTGTCCAAATTAAGTTATAATCAATGCATAATTAAAAATTATGTTTTTATATATTTACGGTAGGAAATGTACAAAATAACCTCATGGAACATTGATGCATATAATACTTTTTGCCATAAAAGAAAAATCGATAATTTTGACCCACGCAATGCGTTTTTCGTTGTTGCTCTAAATATCCATTTACTTGACTGATTTTATGGTCCAGGGACATATTAACAGCTTGTTGGAAAATAAATTGTAATGAGTTTTGATTCATCATGTGACTTTCTATTTGTGTGTTTTTAATGTGACTGTCAGTATATTAAGGTAAAACATTGATTTAAGTAATTTGGTGTATTAACATTGTTTAACTTAATTACTGGTTTTACTGTAAATGTCAGTTTAATCTGTAAAACTGAGAATATTGCTGTACCAAAAAGCTCAGGCAACCACAGCTAAATATACATTTTCCTTGACAGTAGTGTTACTACTGACCTAACCTTAAGTGTTTTGCCATGCGATTATATGTATATATATATGATTATATATATATATCTAAAACAAATTGATTGCAACCACCTACCTTAAAAATTTTATTCAGTGTATATGAACATTTGTTTGAAATATTTTGAATAATGTGGCTTATTAAGGTCTCTTATTAAATGAACAGTCATATTAACATTTTTAACTAGCATATACAAAATAATTTGAAACTGAACATTTAAATAATAAAAAAAAACATACAGACTTATACTGAATAATGGATCCCAGGTATATCTACAGGTCAGATTATCATTGGGCCAGCAGGCCATCATATAGCAACCACCCAGAACACATCAAGTCATTTTCTTGAAAAAATTTAATCAATTTTGTAGGGCTTAAACTGGAAATTTACATTCAAGCAATGTGGGTAGTCACTGTTTCTCCTTGAAAAAGAAGACTTAAGAGTGAAAAAATGTTATGTTGTAACTCCACTAAACAGAAATGAAATGAATCTGATTGCTTCAACTGTTACTGGCATTCATGCAGTTATTTATTGTAATTCGCATAATTGTCACCAGACTCTGTGTTAATTTGTTTACAGTTTTAGAGGTTGAGAAGCATACCAACCTCATGTAGTGTGCCAACAGAGCAGCTGTTCACAAATAAGCTGTCTTAGAGCACCACCTAGTGCTCTTTTTCTGCTCTAATCTAGTGTCTCAGCACTGTTGAGATGAGATTCTTCCACTTAAAAGACTTTTTGTTGTTGTCCTGCCATATATAGCTATATAGCTAAAACCTCATAAAAGACCTTACAACATTTTTAATCGCCTTTAAAGTTGTTCTTAGCAATTCATGTTATTAATCAAACAGTATTTTTGTACATATTTCCAGTGGGAAATGTATAAAATATCTTCATGCAGCATTTACTTAAAATCTAAATGATTTTGACAGAAAAGAAAACAATACAATTTTGACCCATACAATGGATTGTTGACTCTTGCTACCAATGTCATTTAAGATTGGTTTCGTGCTCTGTGGTCACATATCGTCTTAAATTTACAGAAAAGTTAAACCATTTACTTGACTACAGTATAATTACTTGCATTGTCTTGTTAAATATGAAGAATGATTGTAACACACTGGTAAGTTCTTTTAAAATGCTACTGGTACCTTACACTACCGTCATATTTTTATGAAATAAGACTAACACTTTAGCCTTAACCCTTAATGCATTATTACGGTATTTATAATGTATGTTGTAATCCATTATATCTTTTAATACATTTTACACTCTCAGAAATAAAGGTACAAAAGCGGTCACTGCGTTAGTACCTTTTCAAAGGGTTCTAATAAGGTTCTAATATGTACTTTTAGGTACAAACATGTACCTTTTGAAAGGATATCGCCCCAGTGACAGCTTTCGTACCTTTATTTCGTACCTAGAAGTTAAAAGTCAGTTTGTCACGTGTTTGATTGTATACTCTAGTGTAATAATAAATATAAATATCTAAACATTTTTATGTCACACAGCATATATATATGTATATATACCTTCTTTCAGAACATAATAAATATAATACATTTATTTGTTGTGTTTCTCTTTGACTCATTATAAAGTAGCAATGTTGATATTTTCAAAAATGAATGGCAAGCATACGTTAGTGCGAGAATCACTGAATTTGAAAACCATTTAAAATTCTGCATTAGATAGTTCTTTCCCTATCTATCAATGCAGTGTTGGCAGTGTGTTTGAGGCTGTGCTTGCTGTTCTTCCCAACAGTGTTTTCATTCAGATCATAAAAGTGAAGGGCCCCGGGTTTACTACACCCTTAACCACAGTTACAGTGGACTCACATCAACACTGAGCCCACTCCATACGAGCTTCCCACATACTGCCATAAAACACAAACATCACACAGGGAAGAGAGCCTCTCCTGACATTCAGTGCAGACCGAGCACCTTTCAATAGCTTTCAAACTCTGCTAACACCACTGAACAGCAGAATCACTTTGCTCAAATAAATCACTGCAAACACATGTTGAGTGGCGTTCCTAACCCACACATAATTCAATATCTGATACCTTCAGACTTGTACCGTGTACAGTATAGGTTCCTCAAACCGAGCCCTTGATTGTAACCTGTTTATTTGATAAACTGTTAATAAACTTCCTGAACTCTTAACCCCCATAATCATTCTCTACTGTAAGCAGTTGCTGACTTCATTAAATTTGGCCTTTAGATATATAGCTAAAATAAACTTGAATAGATGAAGAGTTACACCAAAGGGAAAAAAAAAAAAAACACATGAAAACACACATGCCATGAATATAGGGAAATAAATACAGCCCCTAACCCTATGTAAATTGGTCATAACTGATAATGAAAGTAATGATGCCAATGTGATTAAAATGCTGATTAGACAGTCACTTGGACAGGTCATGTACAGAAGTGCATGGTGAGCATGTGGCAGACATGTAAATGTGCAAAGCCACTGTTTCAAGCATAATGGCTATAAGAGAAATGTTTGTCAGCTGTTTTGCTAAAGCCAGCTGTCGTTTAACTGAGTGGAAGTCACAGGACCGACTTGATCCCGCTCATCTCCCTTACAAACGCACAACACACACTTCCCTCTGCAGTGTGTGTGCATACAGATGTTCCTTAAAACCTATAATCTGTCTTTTGGGAGAAATCTGCATCATCAGCCTTCAGCTACAAGGCAGAAACGTTCCTCAGGAAATATGTGTAGCGACAGCTGTGGTTCGCTCCCACTAAGACTGCTGAATAAACCACTGTCTTGGATCGAATCCATTACGCACCACCTCAGCATGCAAGATCCATTATGAAGGAGGACCTTTAGGAAGGGCTGTGCACTTTGAAAGCTTGGCAGAATTTCAAAACCCAAACAGGCATTTGGTCAGCGTTCGCACAGGTTTGGTTTTAAATATAACAGGTCGGCCTACACACATTTAAATGATTAAAAATGGAAGAGTCTCTTGTGATTAACCATAAAAATCGTATTTAAGCTACAATCTGTTCAATGCATCACACAGTCCTAAAGGAATAGTCCAGCCAAAAATGAACGTTCTGTCATCATTTACTCGCCCTCATGTTGCTAAAAAAAAAAATGCATGACTTTCTTTCTTCTGCAGAATGTAACAAATCAACAAATCAACTGTCTGTTCATAAAATGATTTTTCAAACATAAAACTGAGATTACACCACTCTGCATCATACAGTATTTGCTGAATGAAAACTACAATACTTGTTTCTTCTTAAATGTGGTTGTTGATTCCAAAACTAGTGTCTCTTTTGCTGTACTACATCCCATTTTCTCACAAGATATGATTTTTAAATAGTGTTTTAGCATGTTTAATAACCATTTGTAATGTGAAGAACTCTACTTTCCCTTTTACTATTTAACTTTTTATTTTTAAATGACCCAGGCATTTTCTATGACATCATTGAATGTATTAGTACACATAAATGGTGACAGAAACGTATACTGTTAAATATTTCTGTAGAAATTACAGTATTACTGGCAGCTGGTTGCCAGTAACTTACTGTAGATTTAAATTTGTTTAATTTACTGGAAACGGTTTGTTCAAAGATAAATGAATATTAAACATTAAAAAGTTATCTTTACAGAAATTTTTTTTATTAAATAACAGCCTTGCATTAACAGCAAAGCATTTCTGGGGGAAAAAAAGGAAACAGAAAAAGGTTTCCCAAGATTCCCAAAATGCTTTGCATGAGGCTGTTTTTAATATTTTTATTCTGTAAATATAAAATATAAATACTGGTCAATTGATATTTGAACAAACTGTTGCATGTAAACATACAGAATATATATCTACAGTAAATCCTACATCAAATCTTTTCATAGTATTTTTTCCATTTTAATTTTGTTTTTTTGACATTAAATGGAGTATTTGAACATATTTTCCCACTCCTATGTATCTTGCAAGTTAAAGTACACGTTTCTTTTATGAATGCATAAATTAGCCAATATTAGGCCAATCAGCATTTTTTTTTTCTGTTCTGTTTTTTGTTCTGAATTTGAGTAAAACGGATCAAAATAACATTATCTCCACTGATTCTCATTGTATGGAATTTTTATATTTTCTGTTCCAAAGAGTAAGCAAGCGATGACATGAATATGACAGAACTATCCATATAAGACATCAATACATTATCACTGGCAATGAATGAATCTCATAAAAGGTAATTTCCCAATCCACGGAGCTGCATATGCGAACACAAGGTCAAGTCTCAGATCAAAACCCTGCACACGTGTCTTCAGCATGCTGTAATTTCCTCTTAATGCAAAAGCCCTGTGAGTGGGAGTAAAAGAGAGCGATAGGAGGGGTTGATGCTTAAGGACCCTCAGGTTCTGTGGCGGGGACCGGGCTCACAGCCGAGTCTGACTTTCAAAAGTAATTTGTCCCACTCAGTCCAGTGAGGGTAAATAAAAGTCTCTTATCCTGATTAATCTATCCGTCTACACCAAACAAGGTGAATGGAAGGTGGCGCAAATGAGGGTGAAGAATGTTTGGTGTGCTAGTGTAAACAGCCCCTGGGTCAGGCTGCACTCCATCATTCATGTCCTGGCCCCAACCATTTATTTAGAGCCAACAACAGCCACGGTGAGGTCAGAGCAGTGATTAGACGGGGAGAGAGGGGAGGCCATCCCATCCAGTCAGGGTTATTCCCACTACTTGCTCTGCTCTCTTCTTTCTGTGACGTGTTCATCACACACAGGGAAGGTTTAAAACAACACACTTACTAGCTAAAATTTCACTGAAAATTCAGGGCGCACTGCATGGAGTACTGTATATCCCACAAAGCAATGCATCTGGATTGAAGTGACCAGATCGTCTCATTATCTGATGCGACCAACAAATGTTTTGACTTAATATACAACAACATATAAAATTAAAGATTTGGGCACATATGACTGAAGTTATGAAAGTATTTTTTTTGAAATAATAATTTAAATAAAGTAAATAATTTTTTTACTAAAAAAAATAGTGCTTTCAAACAATAAATCACATCCAAAATAAATGTTTGTTTTTCTTATATAATATATGTGTGTGTTCTGTGTATATTTATATATACAAACATATGCATGTATACATTTAAGAAAACAAATGTATATATTAAATATATTTATATACACAATATAAAAAATTTGAATATAAATATAGAAATGTATATACACGTAAATATTTACAAAATATATACTGTGTGTGTGTTTGTAATAAATATACATGTTACACACACATATATTATGTAAACAAAAACTTCTTTTGGATGCCATTACACATGATTGTAACGATGAATCGTTTGACAGCACTACTAAAAAACATAGAATATAACAATTATTTTAATTATTATGAGAATGAAATTGGAATGGAGAATAAGGTAAAAAGCAGTCAACAACTGTCCAGTATACAGTCGTCAACAATTTAAGTGGATCAAAAAAGGTCATTAAAGTTGTTAAAAAAGACAAGAAAAAAACTTGGTTTTAGTTTTTAGGGCAACTTTGTTGAAAGGTTTTGATACACTTCAAATGTTGACTACTGTACTTCCAATTTATGTTTTTTTTTTCTATTATTATAAAATAGTAGCCTATAACAATGAGCTGGTGTCCAAATGTTTTACTGATAGCGAATTTATGACATGATAGCTGGCACCACATGCTGAACAACATGCAAAATACTCTCAGCCTTTAAATGAATAATGAATAATAATTGTCTGATAATAATACTATTGTTTTACTGCTTTTGAACTTGTTTCATAAATGGTGAACTTTGACACTGTTATTAAACTGAACTGAATCTGATCTGAGCTGAATAATGATATTTTCTTCTATAGAGCTGCTTTTCAGCTGAAACTGTTGTTTCATAAGTGACACATTTTGAAACAGTACCTAACACTGTTATTTTCCTATATTTTCCTGTTTCTGTTTTGTACAAAGCATTCATTTACATGTGACTTGACTTCACCTATCAAGAAAACGTAATGAAAATTCCATTAAAGTAGGTGAGCATGAAGAACAACATGAGGGTTAGTAAAACTAATTTCAATTTGAACTACTTTAACTACTTTAACTACAATTGAACTACTTAAAAGTTAAATCATTTGCCAGTTACAATACCATCAGCAGTGGCTGTCATTAATTTCTCACCCTGTCAGGTTATGAGACTGTAATATTTCTCTGGGCTGCACTGCAAATTCATGAATGCAGATTGGAGAGA
The DNA here is from genome assembly GCA_032361165.1 of Enteromius paludinosus. NCBI lineage: Eukaryota > Metazoa > Chordata > Actinopteri > Cypriniformes > Cyprinidae > Enteromius > Enteromius paludinosus. The sequence continues at coordinate 696,419 of JAUMHQ010000070.1, forward strand.
GTGACTCTTGGCTATCATGGTTGTAGATTTATTGGATCACACGCAATAAAAAGTTCTTTGACAGATAACCTGAGCCTCTTTCAGCACAGACAGGCGTTTGCTTTCCACACCTCTATGCCCCAGTTCAACCCCACACATGCCTAATGTCGCTCACAAACAATATTAATGCAGATCTACAGATGAAGTACACTTGCTGACCCTGAACTTCTAAGAATGCCATTAGCCTCAGGAAACATGCCACTTTTGACAGTATACACAAATAGGATGCACAAAGGATAACATTTGTCACCCAATGGTTTCTGCAGCCAAACAATAAACAAATATACAAAGGGTTAATGCTATCACACATTCTCTTCTTAAGGTATTAGAATTGTGAAGTTATTTGCATTCAAAGGGTTTTGATCTGAATAAAATGGGCTTACAAGACCCAAGTATGAGTCCCGTTCCCATCCATCCTACCTATTCATTATCGAAATAAAGATGGACCCTAATAAACCCTCCCCACCCCCCAAAAAATATTAATAATTTGCTTTAAGCGTAATCCCTAACATGAGCTAAATACATCAAAACAAAAGACTAAATCATAATTTTAAAAAACTATATAATATAGACTATTTTATTTAAAATATGAAGAATAATACATTTAAATGAAAATGACCAAAACACAAACAAAATGTCTGAAATTTTAAAACCAAAATCTAATTCAGAATGCTAACAAAAACTATAATAAGCTAAGAAAAGTCTATAAAAATGCAGCCCAGTGTATTGTGTTAATATTAAAGGGATAGTTTGTGACACTGTCACACAAAATTTAGTTGCACACCAATTCCGGGAGGAAGTGCGTACGAAACTCAATTCAGCTGTTACCAATCATTCAATCAGTACCGCCTCCATCGTAAGCCAATCCAGGCACTAACACTCCACTATAAATAGTCCAGTTTCCTGTCCACTCTTCGGAATCGCATCGCACAAGATACCTTCAACAAACAACCATGTCTAATGCGGACTCGTCTGACTACCTCCGCGAGGACCCGATTCTCACGTAAAACTTCAAAGGCTGATCTACTCAACTTGCTCCAGGACAATCCCGCTCCACCCTCATCCTCCTCATCCACCAAAGCGAACAGAAAAAAAAGCTCTCACCCAACCATTCCCTGCTCCTCAATCTTCTCGATGCTGCTCTTCCAGATCCAGACCTTCCACCAGCCTCGGCCATGACCCGGAAGCAACCGGCCCGCCTCCTTCCTCCAACCAAAAGTCCCATGCAGCCGCCAGACCCTCCCTCTCTCCCTCCTGCTCCCAACCAACCCGGAACTTGCGGAACTGCTGCTTGTATTCCCTAAACCATCACCTCAGGCCTCTTTAGGAAGCATCACTATCAATGCTCCAAGCCGTCGCCCCTTGAAAAAAAAACTCCCTGCCCAAACTTCTTTCCCGTTTCCTAAACTCCTTTCCTACCTCCCTACAGTCCACCTGCGCAGAGGATCTCCCTACCTTCCTCTGCTGAGACTTTCAATCTCCTCTTCTACCTTTCCTATCAAACCTCTCACAAGGTAGCCCGCGTAGAGGATCCCTTATCCACCTCCGCTGGGGTCTACAACCTTTCAAGAGGCAGCCTGCGCAGAGGGCCTCCTACCCACCTCTGCTGAGGCTTTCTATCTCTTTTCTCGCTCTCCCTTCTCCTTAATCAGCCTGCAGGCCGCTTATCCCTCCCCGTCCTCAATGGTTTCCCCATCACCTCACCACTGAGGCTCCCGCCGAGGCAGCCCTACCTCCAAAGAGGTCTTTCCACTATCCTATCCGCCTCCTCTAAGGCCAACCCGCACAGAGGTTCTCCTTTCCTCCTCTGTTGTGGTTTCCTGCTCGCTGCCTCCACAGAGGTTCCCATTCTCTTACCTCTGCAGAGGTTTTCTCTCTGTCCTATCATGCCTCCACAGAGGCCAGCCCGCACAGTGGTTCTCCTATCCACCTCTGTTGGGGATTTCTACTCTCTTCGCCTTTCCTGCCTGCCCATACCTCAGCAGAGGTCTTTGCGCCTTATCAGCCTTCTAAGGCCAGCCTGCGCTAGGTGCTCTCTCTACACCTTGGCAGAGGCTTTCCGCTGACCCCCGCCACCCACCTCAGCCAAGGTCTTTTCTCTCGCCTCCTCATAGGCTACCTTACGCAAGGCTCTCTGGCGCTCCTTTACTGAAGCTTCTTATTGTTCAAACATGCTTATTTATTTATTATCATTGAGGAAGTGCGAACCAATTTTCGGGAGGAAGTGCATACGAAACTCAATTCAGCTATTACCAATCTTTCAATCAGTACTGCTTCCATTGTAAGCCAATCCAGTCACTAACACTCCACTAACACACATTACATTTAGGTGTTAAGACACGAAACGATCGGTCTTTACAAAAACTTAACAGTATTTATATAATTTTTTTACCTCTTATACACCACAATCTCCGACCGACCTGACGCGTCACTGTCCGGCACATAGATAAGATAACTATACAAACACGCCTCAGTGACGGTTTCTATTGAGTGAGCCGCGTTATGTAAGGATCTACGTCTATATCTATGTGTATATGTGCCAGAGCACATTGATGCGTAACAAATTTTATACGTTGTTTATTACAAGTGCTTTACCCATTATTTTGTAGTATGTATTTGCATTAAAGGAAATGTCTGTAGGATTAGCAGTTAATAAAAAAAATTATAAATCCCATAGATTGATTGGGACAGTACAAAAACACTGACTCGTTTTAAGAGCTAAACGTGCATTATTTGTGAAATCGACGCTTTATCATGCTGTGTTCCATTCAAAAGCTTTTTATTTCTCCCACTTACAACCACGGTGTTTCAGTTCCCAGCAGGATATATGTAATCAAACTGTTTATTCAACGAAGGCCTACATGATTATGATCAATATCAGTTTGTTTCCATCGTGATTCTTTAATCACAACACACCCCCACAGAGAAAGTCAGGGCTCAACAAAGTCTCACTGCAAAAGACTTTATGCTGTTGTTTACATGTATTATACTGTATCTCATAAATATGATCATTCAGACATGACTTGAAGGCATAATGATTGGAGATCTAAATGTTCTTGTGTCCCAACTGAATGAAGTATGAAGCATTGACAGAAGTCTTTTTTTTTTGTTTTATCAAACATTTTTCCATCATTTGCCAGCCAACAGCTATTTCCCAGTACACCACAATCTGTATCGACTAAGCGTTCCTCAAAGTCATTTTTTGTATAGACTCTCTCTCTCTCTGAAGAATTGTAAGACAAATGCGATATCCCTCATCGCATCATTAGACATGAAGCTATTTAATTAAACCCTCAAGCAATGCCAACAATAGCCATTATGAGTCTCTCCTCCACCAAGGTTTTAATTAGTCCCTTAGACCCCCTAGTTTTCCAGACTCCTTCCACTCATGAACTGCCTTTCAAAGACTTTCCAAACTTCACTCCATATGTTCTTGAAACCAAAGCCCCAAAGGTTCCACTGAACAAACAGATGAGTGCCAGCTCGGAGGATAATGGATTCTGGACAGCGTATTTTACTGCCCTCTGTAGGACTGGGGCGGTTTGCTTCAATATAGACTCGGCCTACTCTGAAAACTACAAAAATAAAAGAGTGAAAGAGAAATATTCGTGCAAAGGTTAAGTCTTTTTAAGATTTCAGCACCACTAAGGACACCAAACAGAAATGCTACATTTTTAATATTACTAAAAATATGCTCTATACATTTTAAAACTGTTTTAAGATCATTTGTAGCATATAACCTGTAAAAGTATCACTCTAAAAATAGTACAAACAAAACTCTTAAATCTTCTTATATCTACTGACAATTTCAATCTATTTCTATTTCCTCTTTTCACATTACTTGTTTTGTCAATTAATTGTCCACATTGCCTTTAAAATACATCATATGCACATCCAAGGTGGTGATGCAGCCTCACTTACACTTCGGGTGTGCATTATTTTTCTAATAATTCAACAGCCCAGAGTCAATTATTACGCTTATACTATGGTTGCCAGAGCATGTGCTTTCTGTACATAATAAAACTCAATTTTGAGGCAAAACATGTAAATGAACTGTCGTTTCCATCATATTGATTATATGTTTATTTATTTATTTGTTTGACCAGTGTCGTTGTGGGCTTTGGCTTTTTTGCTGTTGTAAGCAGAGACCTTGGAAATAATAGAAACCGTTTGGTAAAGTGATATGAAACTAATGCGGTCAAAGAGCTGCCTGGAACTATGTTTGCCGTGCGGTTCCCTGACAATAATTGCACACTTTAGAACGTTTGTCAGCCAATCAGATCCAAACATTCAATTGCCCCGTGGTATATATACAGTGTGCATAGAAAGTATTCAGACACCCTTACATTTTTCACTTTTTGTTATATTGCAGCCATTTGCTAAAATCATTTAAGTTCTTTTTTCCCCCTCATTAATGTACACACAGCTATGAGCCTTATACAGCTATGAGCCTTTTCGGGAAAAATGCAACAAGTTTTTCACACCTGGATTTTGGGATCCTCTGCCGTTCCTCCTTGCAGATCCTCTCCAGTTCTGTCAGGTTGGATGGTAAACGTTGGTTGACAGCCATTTTTAGGTCGCTCCAGAGATGCTCAATTGGGGTTAAGTCAGGGCTCTGGCACGGCCATTCAAAAACAGTCACAGAGTTGTTGTAAAGGCACTCCATTACTTTAGCTGTGTGCTTAGGGTCATAGTCTTGTTGGAAGGTAAACCTTCGGCCCAGTCTGAGGTCCTAAGCACTCTGGAGAAGTTTTTGGTCCAGGATATCCCTGTACTTGGCTGCATTGATCTTTCCCTCGATTACAAGCATTACAAGCAGCATCTGCAACTGAAAAACACCCCCACAGCATGATGCTGCCACCACCATTCTTCACTATTGGGACTGTATTGGATAGGTGATGAGCAGTGCCTGGTTTCCTCCACACATACCACTTAGAATTAAGGCTAAAAAGTTCTATCTTGGTCTCATCAGACCAGAGAATCTTATTTCTCACCATCTTGGAGTCCTTCAGGTGTTTTTTAGCAAACTCAGGCAGGCTTTCATGTGTCTTGCACTGAGGAGAGGCTTCTGTCTGGACACTCACCCATAAAGCCCGACTGGCGGAGGGCTGCAGTGATGGTTGAATTTCTACAACTCTCTCCCATCTCCTGTCTGCATCTCTGGAGCTCAGCAACAGTGATCTTTGGGTTCTTCTTTACCTCTCTCATCAAGGCTCTTCTCCCCCGATAGCTCAGTTTGGCCGGACGGCCAGCTCTAGGAAGGGTTCTGGTCGACCCAAACGTCTCCTATTTATGGATTATGGAGGCCACTGTGCTCTTAGGAGCCTTAAGTGCAGCAGAAATGTTTCTGTAACCTTGGTCAGATCTGTGCCTTGCCACAATTCTGTCTCTGAGCTCTTCAGGCAGTTCCTTTGACCTCATGATTCTCATTTGCTCTGACATACATTGTGAGCTGTAAGGTCTTATATAGACAGGTGTGTGTCTTTCCTAATCAAGTCCAATCAGTATAATCAAACACAGCGGGACTCAAATGAAGGTGTAGAACCATCTCAAGGTGGATCAGAAGAAATGGACAGCACCTGAGTTAAATAGTGTCACAGCAGAGGGTCTGAATACTTATGACCATGTGATATTACTGTTTTTCTTTAATAAATCTGCAAAAATGTCAACAATTCTGTGTTTTTCTGTTATGGGGTGCTGTGTGCATGTTAATGAGGGGGGAAAAATGAACTTAAATTATTTTACCAAATGTCTATCAGAGCGTTAACAGTTGCATTATTGTTTTTTCATTCGAGAGATCGGAGCATGTGTTGTGTTTGCTGAACAATGAAATGAAAACATGAACCTGATCAGCAGAACAGCTCTAATCAGATATTGATGTTGTACTAACAGACTGCCGTGTGTGTGTGTTGTCGACAGGCTCCACGGATGGGAACGCTGATGGGCGTCTACCTGCCCTGCCTGCAGAACATCCTGGGTGTGATTCTGTTTCTCAGGATGACCTGGATGGTGGGCATCGGCGGCGTCATCGAGGCCTTCATCATCGTGCTCATGTGCTGCTCCACGGTCAGTCACTCCACATGCAATAGACATCTGAGATGAAAATGGATTTATCTTTGACGACAATTTGAAATATATTAATGGTATTACAATTTAGGTTTTTTTTGTTTAGCAAATCATTAATAATATAGCTATTAGTTATTAATTTTATTAATGTTTTGAATTTGATTTTGTTTCTGTAGTTATTTTATACTTATTTTTATAATTGTTATAATGTTGTTATGTGGCAATTTTTGGCACATAACAACATTTATATATATATATATATATATATATATTTT
>JAUMHQ010000070.1:708920-734848 GCA_032361165.1 Enteromius paludinosus
TTTTTTTTTTAAATCTAAAAATGCACACAGTTTCCTGTAAGGGGTAGGTTTAGGTGTAGGGTCAGTGTAGGACAATATCATGTACAGTTTGTACAGTAGAAACATCATTACCCCTATGGAGAGTCCCCATAAATCACAAAAACCAACATAAGTGTGTGTGTGTGCGCAGTTACATTTACGAAATGTAAAAAAGACCTGACAGCTGGGGTTGCCAGATTTTCACCAAAATCTAAATCTTACACTATTTTAGTTATAAAGGCATGGCACATAAAGACAAAACACCATTCGGGTAACACGCATGAAACTAAAGTAATGCAATGAACTAAATGACAGAAAATGCAACACAGATAATGCAACTCAAAATATTACTGTACTGTACATTTAATGCTAACACAAAGATATGATGTGTCACACAGTGAGGTCGTGTGTTTTAGCATTAAATTATACTTTTCTAAGCAGTATTTTACGATGTAATTGAATTGTTTTGGTGACTTGCAGTAAACAAATTGAAAGGATTTTACTGTAGAGTTTTTGAAGGTAAAGTGCAACTTTAAAGAATAGTTAGTCATACACAGTATATGCATTGCCCAGTCATGTGCCAGCTGTTGCTAAACCGTGTCCGATGACACAGTGTGTGTTTGTTGCAGGCACGAGTGTCACCTACTTGTCACCATGCTGAACGGCTATTTAAAGCAGTCACAACGTGTTTCTGCACTTTCTGCTCGCCCAAGCATTCTCAAGGTCTTGTGATATTTGACAGAACCTCCAGTTCCTTTCATATGCAGCAGCACAGGCTTTCTTTTGCTCCTTTAGTGTGTTTTAGGATTATCAGAGGTAAAGGTTAGTTATTGGGTAGAACCGGTCATCTTCGGATAGCGTGTGGTTTATAGTTTTAGTCCGCCTTCTTGAATCTTGGCCTTTGGGATTGATCTGATTATGCCCACTGGCTGCACTTTCGTGTTTGTTTTTAAAAATACATTGAATCAGAAGGCTGAGGTGCATCTTGGGATACTGCTTTAATGTCTGTATTTGCCAGGGTGGAAAAGGCAAACCACGCACTATTTTCAACGCATCCGGTTTCATTGAACGGGTTCTATTATTGGAGTCATGAACTTTTTAAGTTAAGTGTTTTAGTGAAGTTGCTATAAACAGAAATCTCCTTATTTTGTTTATAGTTAGTATTAAACTCATAAGTTGTGAGTTTTTGAGTATTAATTTAATAATCATTTTCTGCTTTTCACTCTCACTTCTGCTCAAGCTCTGGTTTGATCTGACAGAGCAGGACACAGGGAAAGTGAAAGCGTATGATTTTATAAGACGCTTCTAATAGATCACCTTCGTTTTTGAGCATGTGGTGTATTTGTGGCATCACTCATTATTAGGAAATGTGTATTGCTTTGCTTTAAGGTTAAATATTATAATTTTATGATGACATGATTACATTCACGATAATTAAAGGGATAGTTCACCCAAAAAATGTTTGTCATCATTTACGTAGTTGTTCCAAACATGTATGAGTTTCTTTGTTCTGTTGAACAAACAAGAAGATATTCTGATGAATGTTGGTAACCACACAGTTTCTGATCCCCTTTTGACTTTCATAGAGGGACCTACTTTGTTTTTTTTTTTTTTAATGAATGCTATTTGATTGTGAATGGTCAGCTGTGTCTAAACTGACCTCAAACCGACTGTATAATTGAAGGTTGACTCTGTGTGGCTGTTCATCTTTTATCAGTCTGCACTCATTATTCTTACCGTATAGAACTCCATCCAGTATTATATTTATGTATAAAATAAGCATTATTTGCGTTGTCACTTACATCACTGATTGTGCTGTATGTATAATGAGTGGCTTTTGGCTTTTTTCTCTCTTCGTCTGGTGTGCAGGACTACTTTGAGAGTTACATTGCCATCGCTTCCACAATTCCCTCTGTGTTGTGTCTCATCCTCAACTACCTCCTGGTCAACAGGTAAAACCAAAGCACACCTACAAACACACTTTACTTTTTCCATTCAGAACCTGTGTATTGGTCCTTTACTAAAATGCTTCTGAAATGTAATTTTTTAGCAGGATATAATTGTGTGTTTGCGGTTCCACACTGGTTGAAAAGTAGCATTAGTTTATCTTCCAATAAAAAATGACAATGTTTTCTAAGAGGCGCAAGAGTTTGCAACTTCTTGTACAGCACAAAGAAAGCATCTCTGAGCTTAAATTGAATCAGTTCGCACACTGTGGCACCTTTGTGATTGTTGCCAATTCCTGTGCTTTTAAAAAATAAAAGACTCGCTGTGTCCTTTTGCAAACGTTACGTTTTTTTCTCCAGACTTCCCTTTTTTTGGTTTTGTTGTGAACATTGGGTTTTAGTCAAAACAAGTTGGAATTAAGTTGGCCAGCGGGTATGGGAAAACATGCTGATGATGGACACACTGCTGTTTTGTGTGAAGACTAACTGAATTTGGATGAGCGATTGGATCATACAAACTGGATGACAGGAATATTTTTAATGTTGACCCTCTGCGTTGATGTTAACTTGTAAACACGGGCTAAATTACCTTTAAAACATTTTTTGCAAACCCTCCAGGAGCTTAAATAGCATCTCAACAAGTCTACTCTGCAAAAAAAAAAACTGCCAATAATAAGTATCAGCCTCAAATTTATTGATCAGTGCACAACTATTAGAGGGTTTGATACATTGGTAGCACTTTATTATCCAGTAGGTGTACTTCTCTGGAACATGGTAAACATCTTGTACCTACAGACGTATGAGTGGTAACACAAGGTACTTACCTGAAGAGTATGTACATGGTTACAAATAAGAAACATGGCTGTACTTAAAGGAATAGTTCACCCAAATATGACAATTCTGTTATCATTTATTCACCCTCGAGTAGTTCCAAAGAAAGTTTGTTGCCAGCCTATTTTGGTCACCATTGACTTCCATGGTTGGGGGGAAAAAAATACAATGGAAGTCAGTGGTGAGCCAAAACAGCCTGGTTACAAACTTTCTTTAGAATATCTTCATTTGTGTTCGGCAGAACAAAGAAATTCATAACGATTTGGAACTACTCAAGAGTGAGTAAATTAATTGCTGACACAATTTTCATTTTCGGTTGAACTATTCCTTTAACAGTCGTACATGCATGGTAATTAGTTGGTACATACAAACAAGTGTGGGTAAGAATGGTCGCTTACAAGTAGTGCCCGTACATGGTAATTAAATAGAAACTTTACTGTTCTTACTAATGTATATACATGGTAAATATGTACTACTTAAGGACAAGAAGGTACAGATGCTGCAATTGATCTGATCTGATTATACCCGTGTATGGTAACCAGTGTTGGGGAGAGTTACGCATTACAATGTTGTGACTCCCTGAAAAAGTAACTAATTACGTTACTTTGTTACTTTTTATTGAAGGTAATGCATTACGTTACTTTTGCATTACTTTTTAAATATGGGCAGAGCTTGAGTGTTTGTTGTTAATAAAAGAAGTTCTATTTACAGCAAATGTAAAAGCACAGCAAAAAGTGTCACGAATAAACCTCAGGCTGAAGAAAAAGTAAATTACATCTGGACAGTAGAATACAGGAGAAGAAAGTTCAATACTCTTCAGCAGCAACAAAAACAAACAAGTGAGATGAATTAATGCACATTCACATTGAGTCTAGAACTACACTGTATTCTCACACCGCACACAATGCTCTGTGTTTCTGCTTTCTCCCATCATGGAGTCAGGAGACTTGTCAGTCAATAAATAAGAAAACAAAGTAACTAACGTTACATTCTTGAAAAAGTAACTCCGTTATATTACTCTAAAATTAAAAAGTAATGCGTTACTTTATTAGTTGCTTTGAAAAAATGATAATATTACGTAACTCGCGTTAAAGTAAAACCCCCAACACTGATGGTAACTGATAAGAGACATTGCTTACGTAAGTACTAATGATAGTACTTACAAACAAGTGTGTGTGTGTGTGTTAATATTACATTGCTCTCCACAACAGTGCTTAAAAAGGTTGAAGAACTGGTAATTACCATGTAGTTTTTGAGTAAAATGGTTCACTTTATTTTACAGTCCTATTTCCATATACTTACTATGTAAATACCGGTGTATTAGTACTATGCAGTACTAGAGTTGGGGGTATAAACATGGACCAAGGTACTTCTTCTCTCACAATTCTATCAACTGTCCAGACTTTAATGTCTTTCACACTGGCCTCTGTATTTCCTTCAGGTTTTCCTCTCTGGTGCGGATAATGTTCTCTCTTCTGGTGATCTTGGTTGTGTTTGTGGTGACCACAGCGCTGGTGAAAGTGGACATGTCTGGCTGTAGGATGCAGTTTTTTGGAGGAACGCTGGCGAGTGTGGCTCTGGTCAGTGGGGCGTCCAACATCTTCTCTGGCAGTGTGTTCGGTATCAGTGGCCACTTTCCCATGAGGATTTCTCAAGCTATCATATCAGGTACAACTACACTTTCCACTCAGTGTTCATCCTGTGCTTTTCATCTCTGCAAACATCAGCACAGTATATAAAATGGAGCCGCAAAACTGAACTTGTGTCTTTTGTCTTCAGGTCAGGCCATGGGCGGCACTTTGAGTGCATTGGCCTCAATAGTAGATCTGGCTGCCTCGAGTGACGTGACCAACAGTGCTCTGGTGTATTTCCTCACAGCAGACATCTTCACTCTCGTCTGTATCATCATGTACCTGCTGCTGCCCAGACTGCCTTACGCAAGGTGACCGAGTTTCCATAACATGCAGCACAAACCCATTGAAGGTTTGATATTTATATCATTGCATAGAGAAACTAATCAACGTTTTGCATATTTCATTACACTTAATATTTAACCCCACTAATAGAGGAGGAGTATTGTTTTCTTCCATTAATTCCATGAATATCTGATATATAAAAACCTCACCACATGATATTCACAGAGCTCTTTGTTGAAAGATGAGCTGAAAGAGGAAGTGTGGCGCTGGTAGTGAGTCCATGAGTTTCATCGCCGGTCTGGGGTCAAACCGCAGTTTCGTGACACAGTTGTGATGTAGAAATCTGCAGTTGCTGATGTGCCAAATTACTATACTTCACTTGAGTTGAGAGATTTTTCAAAATGCTACATCCACCAAATTCAGCTTGATGTCTCCCAAAAAGAGAAGTGTAGCAGAATCTCTTTTCCAATACAGTGGAATTGAAAGGAGACTCTTTCAAGCGCCAAAATAGTAATAAAAGAGACAAGGGTGTACAATTACAGTCCATATGACTTTGGTATTATATTCCATATCTTCTGAAACCATATGATAGAAGAACACATGTCCAATCGCATTCAGATTCAAATAGTCACTGTCATTGTGCAGAAAATGATGAAATTATTCAACAGTAGACAGCTTTAAAGTTTTAAATGAGTAAACGGTGATGAAAATTGTTGACGTAAATGCAGTACTCGGAGTTACCATTAAGTGGCATTAGAGCACTGCTGCGGTTAAATCAGGCCTCGAAACTTAAAAAGTGTACTAAATCATTAGTACATTAATACATTATTACTTGATTTACATAAGAAATGATTTAAACAATAATACAAGTTAAGCACGTATGTTTTGTGTAAGTCATTGCTTGTATACTTTAACTTTCAAGAACTTCTGTTCAGTAATGAAAACAATGCTGTGACATTCTGAATATATAAATATTTAGTTTGTGTTTAGGTTACACTACCACTGATTGAGTGATTGGCTGATTTTTGAAGACATTCAAGTTGACAGTAATATTATTTATAGTATTACACATGATTTGTGTGTGAAATAAATGAACAATATATTAGTTTTCAATAAATCAATCAGTTAACAAAACTTTTGAACTTTAGTTTTCAGCATTGATATTAATAATAAATGTTTTATGAACAGCAAATCAGCATATTAGAATGATTTTTATGCTTCAGTAACGAAAACAAACAAAAGAACCCCAAACATTTAAACTGTAGTATGTGTACATACATCAATTGATACATAAACACATGGATTTTCGTGGTTCATTCCCTAGAATAAGTCTATTTATCATTGATAAATATTGAATGAATTGCCTTTTTACACCAATATTAAACCACTTTGAAATTGATTTCACATGCTTTCCATTCATGCTTGGTTTGTTATGATTAGACTATATTTGGCTGAGATACAACTATTGGAAAATCTGAAATCTGAGGGTGCAACAAGATCAAAATATTGAGAAAATCACCTTTAAAGCTGTCCAAATGATGTACTTATTAATGTACACAGCTAACCAAAAATACATTTTGATATTTACAGTAGGGAATTTACAATATAACTTCATGTAACATAGTCTTTACTTAATATCCTAATAATTTTTTGCACAAAAGAAAAATCGCTAATTTTGATTCATGTATTTTTGCCTGTTGCTTGAAATATACCTGTACTATTTAAGACTGATCCATCCACTGAAGTTCATATTATTTAATAGACACAAATAGTGTTTTACAGAAATTATAATCAAATATTTTGAAAAAATGAATAATCAATCAATTAATCAGTGAAACCATATATATTCACTTTCCAGATCATTACAACTCCCAAACATTTGAGATTTTAAGCCCCATAACATTTACATTTCAGAAGCATTTATTTTTTTTACAATATTATTACTTTATAGAAATGATAACATATCTGTTAAACTATATCTGGTAAACAGTAGATGTCTCTGTGAAATGTATTTTGTGACATTCCTAATCATAATAACCCTTCCTAACCCTTTGTCTGTCCCTCTTTCAGATACTACATGGAAGTAGCAGCTGTGCCCTGTAGTGAGTCCATCAGCCACAGTAGCCACTCTGACTCATCGTCTGGATCCGTGCCGCCCCTCAAACCCATCCTGAAGAAGACCTGGGTTCTAGGCATCTGCGTCTTCTATGTTTTCTTCATCTCCATCATGATTTTCCCTGCTCTTTCCTCGGGCATTCAGTCCATGAATAAAGACTCTGGAAACCCTTGGGCTACCACATACTTTGTGCCTCTGACTAGCTTTCTGCTGTACAACGTTGCAGACTTCTGCGGGCGCCAGGTCACTGCCTGGTTGCAGGTGCCGGGCCCCACCAGCCGCATGCTGCCCGTGCTGGTCGTCTCCAGAACCGCCCTGGTTCCTCTCTTCATGTTCTGCAACTATCAGCCCCGGTACCACCTGCACAATGTGTTCTTTGCACATGACCTCTTCCCTGTGGTGTTCGTCTGTCTGCTGGGGATTTCTAATGGGTACCTGGGCACACTGCCTATGATCTACGGGCCCAAAGTGGTTCCGCGGGAGCTGGCTGAGCCTGCGGGGGTCGTCATGTCCTTCTTCCTCACGCTGGGGCTTGCTGTGGGTTCAGCCTTCTCTGTGGCACTTGTTCACTCTATCTGAGTACTAATGACTGGTTGCCTTGCAGACCTCTACAGTATTGCCACAAGACTGATCGTTTACACTACGTGCACCCAAGAGGTCTTTTGCCACTTTGTTTCATTTTCATTTTTTTGTTACAGTCTTCATGCATTTTAATGGTCACAATGAAATGGATGCTTTTTTAATTAAATGTTTTTTAATGCTTTTCTAATTGCTTTTACTGTCAATTTTAAGTTGGATTTTATTTTTAATTTCCACAAAATATGCAATCATGTCTGTGAATTTTTATAATAAAACATTTTTACAAAACAAAGCATTGCATGTTATTTTCCTGCAATAATACACAGGAATAAACTGGTTTTAGTTTGGTTTGAAAGCCCATTTAAACATCAATTATAATACGAAAGCTTATGCTTAAATACTTGAAATCAATTTTGTTGAATTGTCAACATAAATAAAAAATAGCTGAAACAAGTAGTGATGCACCATGTAGTTCTGCAATGTATACTGCTACCTTTAAATATTTCAAAATATGTAATATTAAAGAAATTTGTTGCATTTGAAATTGAGATTGGGGATTATTTCATTCTTGTTGTCAGAAACACTAACATTTGTATCCCTTTGCAATTTAAGAGATCATTAAATAACGACAAAAGCATACAGTAAACTCAATGATCTATTCGTGTACTAGCCTGTTATCTATACGGTCACCTCACATCACCTTCATTTATTAGCCTTGCATGAGGAAACAGACTTCAGATGCAGACACACCTGTCCTTTCTTGTGTATGCTATCCTGCATCAGTGCTGTGGGATTGTGAAGCTGTGGAGTGCAGAATGCAGATGTGAGGAGGAGATAGACTTCATTAGTTAGTGTCGTCTTTGTGATGCTCGTGGACTTGAGTTAATGAGCCCACCCACCCAAGGAACCAAAGAATTAGGACCACCGCTGGTAGACCAACATACTCCCACCGAAGCTCATCTCCGAAATCAGAAACATGGTACGTAAACACATATCCTTTTTTAATATTAAAACTCCCCCCTATGAGAGAAGAGGAGCACTTAGCGGCATACTGTAAGTAAACAAATGGATGAGTTCTATCTGTATGTACTTTGCCCTTAACGATTTGCGAATTTAACTAGGTGCCCTATTTATGACTATACGTTAGTGATAAATTACAAATCATGTGACATTTTCTTCTAGTAAAAATCGTCTGCTGGCGATTTAATCCGAGATTCACGGACACCGGAACTCTTTTTAAAACGTCATCAATTTAGTTTCTCCTGATTTGTGTGTTTAGATGAAGTCGCAAAAGTCTACTACCCTCTCGAAAACCCGACTGCCCGTCTACTTTTTATAAAGCATGTAACAGCAGGTTGACCTGCCAGGAAAGTGAAACCACCCTAAAAACCAAACCAGGGCCAAACTGACATGTTAACATCTCATAGCTCCTATTGTTTGTAACAAACTATAACCAACGAATGTTAAGTGTGGGCTTTTATTAACGAACGTTGCATGTTTTTGTTGTATTCATTATAATTAATCGGCTCTTGAGAGTCATTTAAGAAGAAAGAATCATTTTGCTTCGATTTGATTAAAGAACCGACTCATACGATTCATTGATCCGGGAATCGAACTACAGTATTCGTGTTGTATGATGATTCTCTATACAGAACCGACTGTCTTGTTTAGTCGCACTGTTTTTCAACCGACTATAGTACTGTAGTAAACATACTAAAGAGCCGGTTTATCGGTTTCCGACCATACAATCTTTACAGCGGTGCTATCTCAAGTCTGGCTTAACAAAAGCAAAAGGTTTCCTACTACAGGAAGTGACATCATCTTTATAGGATAGCAACAGCAAAAACATCAGTAAGTAGCAATGGATTTAATATGTGTTAAGCAACGTTATTATTTGCTGGTTTGTGTACGTTTTAAACATGAAATAATTTTACATTTAATTCTTAAATCCTTAAACCTCTCATGCTAAAGCTGGCTCTTTATTTCCTGGCCGTTTTGTCATTATGTAACGTTAGTAAAGTTAACGAAGACGACGTGACGAACATATTCTGATATTTATTTTCCTGTAGAATAAATACCTCCTTGAAAATGAGGATACTCGTCTTGAGAGGTACAAACACAAAAAAAGAAACGTAAATAAATAAAATCATGTTAAACGTTTGCTGTGCATCTGACACACACACACACACACACACACACACACACGACAGAAATAACCATTATCATGTGCTGCGTTGTTGTAGCGAGTGTAGAAAATCATTTAGAGCACTGAACACTTTTCTCCTTCAGTAATCATGTACTTCAGGTACTTATTTGACACTTGTGCATATAAAATACAAGTTCCACGATTCTGTTTTTAAGGCAGTGTTGCAAATGAAAAGTAGTGTTGGGTTGTTGGTTTTATATCTGTGTGCATCTTCTGCAGACAGAGGAAGGCATCAGGCTGGAGGAGATGGTTGTGAACGACCAGCTCACCACAGACACAGAAGAGACAGTGCCCTGTTTCCACACTCCAGGCCCCACTGTCACCTTCCATAATCTCCGCTACTGCATCAAGGAACGATTAGGAGTGTTTAGTAGGCAATGGGTTGAAAAAGACATCCTCAAAGATGTCAGGTAATGGTGTGACATGTTCTGCTAGTCCAACATTTAGACACACTTGCTCTTTCTATAAGCATGCAAGCAGAAACCAAAATATTTGTTATATAATTATAAATAGTGTAGTTGATTTAATATAACCTAAGCTGACTAATTAAAGTATCTGACATGTCCCAGCATGCCCATCTGTATTTTGTGTGTGCAGTAATAAGGACAGTGATACACAGTTGTGCAAAGAGCAGCTTGCAATCCAAAGAACTCCTTGTGTTGTTGAAAGCAGGCCCAAAAAGTATTGTTTCCGTCTGTTGCAGTGGAATCATGAACTCTGGAATGAATGCGATTATGGGCCCGACTGGAAGTGGGAAGACTTCGTAAGCGCATTTTCATTTATTTGTGTTAACTTTAATAATATTTGGCCACAAAAATGGCATTAGATAAAATTTCAGCAACTAAAAAGCTTTTTTTTTTAAAGAATGTCAGGTGGCAATTTATTTAAGGTGTCTTTAAGTACTTGCACATGTTGTGTTTGAACGCTTTTGCTGCTATTGAGGGGGGATACAAGTAAGATTAGGCACAGGTTTGGTGATACAATTAGGTTTAAAACATTTTGTTACCATTGAACTAAGAATTTATTTGCATTTACAATATATGGGATTAATTACAGCGTGTCTGTTTTCAGGCTTTTGGATGTCATTGCAGGAAGGAAGGATCCTAAGGGTTTGAAATCAGGCCAAGTTCTAGTTGACAACACCATTGTGACCTCTGACCTCAGACTCCGCTCTGCTTATGTAGTTCAGGTGGGGAAACAACACTCTCTATGGCTTACAAAAGGCATATTGCAAATAAACGGATGTATAGACTACTGTACAAAGCTTTGATAAGATTGTTTTAATGCTCACCAAGGCTGCGTTTATTCAGTCAATACTACAGCAAAACACTAATATTGTGATTATTGTGTCATTTTCAGCATCATTCTTGAGTCACACAGTCCTTCAGAAATCATTCTGATTTGCAGCTCATGAAATACTTCTGATTATTATCGTTGGTGAAAACAGTTGTTGCTTTATATTTCTGTCACTTTTGGTCAATCCTTGCCCAATACAGTTAGTATAAAGAATTTCTCGAAAC
Source organism: Enteromius paludinosus (assembly GCA_032361165.1). Taxonomy (NCBI): domain Eukaryota; kingdom Metazoa; phylum Chordata; class Actinopteri; order Cypriniformes; family Cyprinidae; genus Enteromius; species Enteromius paludinosus. Next base: position 720,053 of record JAUMHQ010000070.1, read on the forward strand.
AAAAACATACTGTTTAATCTTACCGAATAAGGATTAGTTGATATTGAAAATGAATATGATGAAATCGTGCATCATTTTCTTTCTTTCCAGAATGACATTCTGATGGGTACTCTGACTGTAAAAGAGAACTTGGCATTCTCTGCCAGTCTTCGCTTGCCACGCAAAGAGTACTCCTCAGCTGACAAGCAGATGAGGGTCGACTCAGTCATTCAGGAGCTCGGCCTGAAGGATTGCGCAGATACTAAGGTAATGCTCTTTAGCCTTGTGAAGAGGAAGGTTGAAAAGAATTAGTTTTTTGGTAGGATTCTCGCTTGAGGGAAAGAACTGGGTCAAGGTCACGGGTGCTTCAGTCACACTAAAACTATTTCCAAAACAACAACTGTTGGGTTGAGATCTATGTCAGCGTGTACCGTGTGACAGTAGGAATGTGTCATTTCACACTGACGGGATTTGTGTTCTCTCAGATTGGGACCATGTTTCTGCGTGGTATTTCTGGTGGGGAGAAGAAGAGGTGCAGCATCGGGATGGAGCTCATCACGTCCCCCTCCCTCCTGTTTCTGGATGAGCCCACCACAGGCCTGGACGCCCACACTGCCAACTCCATCATGGAGCTGCTACAGAAGTACCACAATTTCTCTTATAAGACATGTCTACTTCCTGTGATCTTAACCTTGACACAGTTTTTTGAAATGGATCACGTGGTGTAATAGAGGAGGATAGAATTGATTTGTTCAAAAAGTGAAATTCAGATGTAATGTAGATCAGTAAGATCTTCATGACATTATAGCAGTCATAAAATGCATGTAACTTTATATTTTCCCAATAATGTCTTAGTACGATGAGATGCTTAGTTTTATGATCAAATCATACAATGGAACACAATACAATAATTATTGAAGATGAACAAATAAACGTTCCTCAAAAGCCCGATGTATCTTATTTATATATTTATATATGCATAAATCTACACAGTAAACACTGTGAATAAAAGCTTTTATTTTATATGGAGTTAATTGTTTGACAGAACCAGTGGTTAATGACTGCCTGTCACAGATGAGTTAAAATTGTATTTAATCTCCAGGGATTGCACAACATTTGACATGTCTTGTTTCTTTCTAAACTGTAGCCATCAGACGAAACCACATTTCCCTACAGATATAAAGCATGTCATGTACAACCTGTTTTTATTTTGTTACCTAGGCTCTCCAAAAAGGGCAAGACTGTCATCTTCTCCATTCACCAGCCACGCTACTCCATCTTCAGCCAGTTTGACCACCTCACACTCATTAATAAAGGAGAAATCATCTACGCAGGGGCCGCCAACAAAGCCGTTGCCTACTTTGAGGACTTGGGTAATGACAGACACTTCAAATGAAGATTATCATTGCGTGTGTCATGTGATTCTCACACTTGTGTTTATGTGTTGTAGGTTACAAGTGTGAGCCATTCAACAACCCGGCAGACTTCTTTCTGGATGTCACAAATGGAACCGTACTTTCTCAAATACACAATAGTAAATCAGGTCCTAATTGTTTTTTTTCTGCAAGGACACATTAAATTGATCCAAAGTGACACGTCTAATGCTAAAAAAGATTTCTCTTTCAAATAAATGTTTTTAAATGTTCTGTTTATGAAAGGAAAAAATATTCCACAAAATTATTAAGCAGCACAACTGTTTTCAACAATGAAAATAATAAAAATGTGTCTTGAGCAGTAATTATGCTACTACATAAGTATATTAAAGTATATTAAAATTAGAATCTCAGACTAAATTTCCCAGTAAGCAGACTGTATCGCTGCATGACTGTGCCTCAACACTGACCAATCCACATTAGGACTGGAATTGTCTGTATTTGAGTTCGTCGTCATGCCCTTGGTACTTTACTTTTACTTAACTTAGTGTTTGAACTGCTATTGTTTAACATCTCTGTTTGGATGTTATCACTCGATTGAATGGGCCATTATCAGTGGTTATCAGCCCATTCATATGGGTCAGTAGGGCCCTGCTGCACTGTTATCATCCATAGGACTACTGGGCATGCGCACACCAATCGAAAAAAAATTTTCCTAACACTGTACGACAATAATACTGCTTTTCTATCATGGTAAAGAGTAGGTGTTAGGGTTGGGGTAGGTGTAGACGTTAAATAAACACAATCTAATCGCTAGAATCATTAATTTAATTTCAAGTTTTACCAGTAGGTGCAGCAGTGGGCTGATAATGACTGATAACGGCCCATTCAATCGCGTGATAACATCCGAATCGGCTCTGTTTGTAGAGAAGCGTAGCAGCAGCGATGAGATGGTGGAGAATGAAAACCCTCTGGCGGTAATATACAGAAAGTCCACTCATTTCCTCGATGTAAAGGACCAACTCACTCAGATTTCAGATGCGCTTGACCCCGAGGCCACTAAATGTGACAGGGTTGGGTACCCCACACCTTTCTGTTACCAGGTATGTAGAAGCAATGGTTTAGCTAAGCTAACGTTGACTCATTTGATAAGTAACCAGGAATAACCTCTTCACATGTTGCAGCTCATGTTGGTGAGTGGCCGCACCGTTAGAAACATCTTGAGGAATCCTCAGACATCTTATGCCCAACTGTTCCTCAACATTTTCTTTGGTATTTTAGTGGGACTGATGTACTACCAGATCCCACACACTTTACCAGAGGCTCTTCAGAACAGGTGAGCACCTGATCCAGATCCACAGCTCACATTGGGTCTTAAATTACCTGCTGCCACAATTTTCAGTTTAACTCCATGCCGAAAAAATTCAGGAATGTAAATAATCAGAAAATAACCAACCTGTAATACCCTAATCCCAAATAAGTATATATAGAGAGAATAAGTATATGAAAAAAGCTATAATATACAAAATATTTTTAAATATATGTGTGTGTATGTAATGCAATCAAATAATGATTGAATGATGAATAAAGATTCCTCTATAGCCTGATCCTATTTAATACAATTGTTCATCTCATCTTAAAAAAAGACTATAAAAAATAAAGAATAAAGTCTTATGTTTATGTCATAAAAATCACAAAATGCATTATGTTTCTCTTCTCTTCAGAACGGGAGCTTTCTTTTTCCTGGTCATAAACATGGTGTTTGGCAATCTGTCTGCGGTGGAGCTCTTCATCGGCGAGAGGGTGCTCTTCATGTGAGTCAACCTCCAATCATGAGATTCCGATATTATGAGTTAGACCACTATCGCATGTTCCTCTCACCTGCAGCCATGAGAACTCGAGTGGTTTCTACCGCACCTCTGTCTACTTCCTGTCCAAAGTGTTTGCTGACCTTATACCAAACCGAATCCTCCCCGTCTTCATCTTTTCTGCCATCCCGTACTTCATGATGGGTGAGTACTGTCATCAGCAGTCTTCGTATGTATCCTTGTCCACAAACATAATCCCGTAGTGCACTGAAAAGATCCAAGGTGGTGCATGAAGCAAAAGGAGTGTGTTACTGTATTAGAAGAGCAATGTAAGGAATGGTGAGGGTCACTGTCATTGTAAACATAAATCACATAAATATCAACAGCCCTTTGTTGTGGGTTTTTGCTGTACCGTAATTAATGAGCTCCATGTCTGTTTGTGGCTCAGGTCTGAAGCCTGATGTGGATGCGTTCTTCCTGTACTGTTTGACCATGAGTATGGTCAGTCTGTCAGCGGTGAGCTTGGCCTTCCTGATCAGTGCTAGCGTGGGCTCCTTTGCCATGGCTAACATTCTCATCGCACTGCCTTATGTCGTAATGATGGTGAGTTTAGCCAGACAGAAGATTAACAGACTGTTTGCCTTGAAAATGATTGCTTTGAATGCACCATGAAGACATTAGGAAGTAAACTGCAATTAATGGGATGAAGGTGTATTTTTTTGGGACCTGCTATGACCTAATCTCCCTGGTTTTTCTGTGCTGGGTCTCCTCAGGTGTTTGGGGGTTTCCTAGTGAACCTGAATTCAATGCTAAGTGGGATGTCTTGGCTGAAGTGGGCCAGTATATTCCGATATGGCTACAACGTAAGAACATAAAACATTTTACAACTCATCCAAGTCTGTATATATTTGTGTATCAGCACTAATCCAACCAAACTGTCTCGCTTCAGGCACTTGCCATCATCGAGCTAAAAGATCAAGTCTTTACCAATAACTACACCAGGTAAGACTCACTCATACTCGGTGGCGCCACCTACTGGAAAAACTGAATTATTACGTTTAGTGACGTGAACCGTGTTGCTAGTTTAGCCATTTTGTAGCTAGATTTAATTCTTTCGAAGGTGTAGGGACAAATATTGCAACAAACATAAGTTCTCATCTGCTCACTGATCTATACTCATCTTTATATAGATCAGTGAATTTGCCATGTTTATGTCGTCTACTGACATTTTGCTACCAGTTTTAGCTACTTTAACTTTTAAGGGTAATGTGAAATGTTTCAACTGCGAACTCTCTCTCTTACTGACAGCATGACAGGTAACATGTATCTGGATGATCAAGAGATCGACTACAGCACTTGGGGTTTTTGGCAGAACCAGGTAGCCCTGACAGGCATCATGTGCGTGTGCCTGATTCTGACTTATGTGCAGCTGCGCCGGATCAATCGCTGCAAGTGAAGGAACGACACCTATTTGTGTCACTTTTTCTTCTTAATTTAGAACTCTTTGCCGCGTGATATCATGCATACACAGAAAAAGTTGTCAGCCTTAACACGGGATCCACAACTCACTACCTCAGTTACTTCAAATGTGCTACCTCTGAAACTACCTGTGGCGTCAAGTATGGAATGGTTTGAAGTTTTCTAAACATTGCATTTTATATAAGTTGTAAACTTAATGCAGCTGTGAACCTTTAAAAAAAAAAAAACTGCCAAACTGTATTCATTGTTTTTTTGCCAAAGAACTTTAATATATTTATAAATTAAAAATGTAGGCTGAGTTTGAGTTATTGCAAAACATTCAAAGTATAGGGAGATTGATGTGAACCACAACTGATGCAGTTAACGGGACTTATGGGAAAATGGCACTAGCAACAGATCTTATTTTTTGTGATGTACTGAGCAAAAAAGGGTTTTATTTATCAGTTTGCTACAAGAGGAGCAAATAAACTGGGCACTGATCCATCTTTTAAGACCAAACATTTTGTGAATCCCGCGTTGTACTCCCCAAGATTGGAAAAGCAGTCATCAGTAAAATGACGCAAACACAACACAAGATTGGAATTGTACTGCTAAGGTGATGTTGGAAAAAAAACAAACTAATGTTAACCACTCATTACTTGTAGATTCAGCTTTCGGGTACAGCATATAAAATAAATGTCCTCACGTCACAACTTTGCAGTTTATGTTTACATACAGCTACATGACACACTGCATGAAAGATCACATCTGAAAAGGCATAATTGGGGCACTTAAAGAAGCAGGTTTTAAACGACTGGAGAAGTCCAGTTTACATCTATAGAAAGGCTTTGAAAAGTTAAGGTCAAAAACAGATTTATGCACTTTTCTAATAATAAAAATCTAATTAAATAAAAAAATAAAATAACCACAGAATGGGGTTGAAGTTGGTTTTATTTAAATTTAAAAAGTAAAATTACATTTTTCAATAAAAAAAAAAAAAAAAAGAAAAAAAAAAAAAGCTCAGTCCAAACAATGTGAAGCACAAGGATAATATCGGACATTTAGGTAGCAGTGACAGATCAATTAGTGACGGGCATCAGTTAGTGGGATCAAATGAAGAATGTCAACATTACTTCAGATCATTAATACACCAAAAAAAAAAAAACAAAAAAAAAAAAACAGACAGTTAAAGAAAACTGACTTCCATTTAATGTCACCCATTAAAAACAAAGTTTTAAAATCACTGGCCCTGCAGGTGCATTTACAGTTAAAGAGGGAGGCAGGGATATTAGAGCATCCAAAGCATTTCATCTTCATTCTCAGAACACCTCTTCTGATAAAGGCACAATCTATTTCCATATAAACTCGTGCTCTGTGCATATTTGAAGAAACAATGTACAACTAAAAGATTTTTTAAAACAAGTCCTCAAAAAAAAAAAAAACATTAAAAAAAAGAAAATAAGTAGATTTCAGTGCAAGTATTTCCCATAAATCTACACCTGCCATACATATCTCCCTCCAAACCCCTGCCCCCTCAAAATACACATCGCCATGAAAGCATTCTTACCCCTGAAATAAGGCTGTTAAATTAGCTGTGACAGGTTAATTTCAAAATGCCTTTTTAAAAAGAAAACCCAAATATTGATTCCAAAACAGAAAAGCAGCTCTACAGCAATTTTCCTTTAGTTCCCTAAGATTGTGGAACGCTCTGCTCATCCTTTAGCTCCACACATGACGCCTGCAGTGATCCAGGGCCTACAACACAAAAGCTACGTTTACATTACAGCCTGTTCAACATTGTAGATGGTCTTTTGTAACGCAGAAAGACAATACTCACGTTACACTGAGAAGCGATCTCCACGTTCTTACACCAGTATGCTGGTCCCCAACTGCACTTCTCCAATCCCAGCAGCTTCTTCACTGCCTCAGGACATGCTCCCAGCTTCTGTACTCACAAAAACCAACAAGCTCCATCAGGGATCATCATTTGATCACATGATTAGAGCTGGAGAGTGCAGGATAAATCTTACCATGCAGACAAAGTCTGGGTCGAGCGTCTGGAGCAGCAGCTGCACCAGCATAGGCTCATACTGCTCAACGAGCTGGTTACACTGAAGGAAGAAAACGCACGCTTAGAGCGTTACACACCCACAGGAAGGGCGAATAATTCATAACAGAATCATAATTTTTGTCTGAACCACTGCTTCAACCAGACATATTTAGCCTCATTACAAGTATGGGAAGATGGTTGACACATTTGTTCATAAATGCAAATATAAAAGTGACCTGAATTTTTTAGCAAATACAAATCTCACACTGCATGTTGTTGGAGAACAGCACATTTGCTGACTATTTAAACCAAATTAGGGTTTATGTTATGTACTAAAAACATGTATTGATGAAAGATGGGCGACCTACCTCATCTCTGACAGCATCGGGCAAGAAGTTGCAGACCTTCAGCACAGCCTCCTCAATCTCAGACTGAGTAGCGTTCTGCTCCAGGATCCCGTCCACATAACGCACTGCCATCTTACACACGTCACAGAAGCCGCCCGCCTCATATCGTTGCTTGTCCATTACAGCTGCAAGAATAAAGCATTAAAACTCCATCTCACACATATCGAGAGGAACACTGTACTGAAAACAAAAAGTAACTTACAGACATGGCTGACCCCATTGCAGAGAGAGAGGAAAGAGCAGATGGTTTTGGGATCGGCCTCCTGCACAAGCAGATCAATGATGGCCTGTCCGTAGGTCTCAATCAGGTCCTTGCACTGAGAAGTAAGTGTGGAGGGCAAAATGTTGCAGACTTTCTCCACAGCCTGCACAATCTGTTCCTGAAAAACCAAAGTGTCAGCACACGTTTAACGGGAAATTTATAAAAAGGTGCAAGTTAAAAAATGTTTGTTTTTTTTTATATACACACATAGCTCATTTTATGGGAATTTGCTTTCAGAACTATGAAAACTGAAATACGTTTGTACAGTTGAAAATCAAAGTCAAGCATTTGATAATGTGAAGCATTTTCTGCACTGATGCAAGGCTTATTTTATCTAATAATAAATATTAGAGTTTGAGTGAATGGCAAAATATGCCTCGCTGACTAAAAACACCAAGATGCATGCATGATCCAATTCCTTTTCTTATTCCATCAGTCCCACCTGCTGGCTTCAAATCAAGCTTTACAATTGATGAAAATCCACACATTTCAACAGATTTAGACCAGACTGGTCCTTACGGGTTTTTTTTTTAAATGGACAATCAGATCCCCCCCTTACCTCAGACATGTGACCCTCAATCTCGTCCTCAATTTCCTTCATCACAAACTCACAGATGGCACACTGAGGAGAGTCGCGCACCCGCACAAGATTCTAATCAAAACAGAAGGACATGCATCAAGGAGGCATCCTGCATTTATTTGCAATTCCCCAACTAAAGCTCACTTTCAGTGCCATTTTAGAGTCATTAAAATTTACATTCAACCTCTGCTTCGACAACATAAGTTTCCATTTCCTTGTTTTCTCTCTTAAAATGAACCAATGACATGTAAACAAAGTGTCGCATATAAAGCCATTTTAAATACTCTAAAAATATACAGATTCACACGAAAACAACAGAAGCTATTCGTTTCTGCACCTTAGCTGGCTCGCTTTTGACAGGGGTTTCGATTTTGGTAGCAGGGAACATCTTGACAGCAGGGATTGATTTGGCAGGCACCAGCTTCTCCATGCGCACAGATTTAATGCTTGTGGAGCAGAATCCAGCACGAGAGCAGATGTCCTTGGGTTGCTGCAGAGGAATTGCAAGACATTCAGTGAGTAACCTGACACCAGTTACACAAGATAAAGAAGGCAGGATGAGCAGAATATTAGGCATGCACTGACTAATGGGTTTATGCACAATCTTCCTGGATGACATCATGCAGCACCCATTGCGTGTCACCTCTGACTAACCGATTACTCATGATACTGCATCAACAGTGCACTCATGCCCACAGCGTCCAACATCAACCTGCCAATCTGATGGCTGCCATGCATGCAAGCACAGGATGGGCAAGTGTGATCTGATGAAAGGTGAAAGCTAGCAGTTCTAATAAAACACCAAATCATCCAATTTAATACTTTTACAGCATGTTCGAATGTGAGCTCTCGGGATGGAAGGTAAAGATTTTGTTCACTGAATGGAATTCAGGAAACTGTCACTGGAATTCTAAGTCTGGGGTAGAATGTACAGAGAACTGAAACAACATTGAAAACTGCTTGGTTAAATTCTAGAAAGCTGGTTAGACGACATATGCAACAAGTTTGCAGACCAGTAGAAAGATAACTGCAAATATTTTTTTTTACCTCCAAAAACTTTGACGATAGAAGATTTTGGCATATTATTATATCAATAACTTTTCACACAAAAACAAACATAAAATCTGCATTTTTAGTACAGTGTGCTGCATCCATTTCCATGTTACTCCAGGATTTGTTAGTCTGCTGCAATGTCTTTGTCTAGGACAGGGCTTTTCAAATCTTACCCTGGAGGTCAGATGCACGGTTTAGCTCCAACCCTGATAAAACTCACCTATACCTGAGACTTTCTAATAATCATTAAGACAGTGATTAGCATGCTCCGGTGCGTTTGATTAGGCTTAGATGCAAACTCTGAAGTGCATCGGACCTCCAGGGTAAGATTTGAGAAACCCTGGTCTAGGATGTTGAATGAGCAGAGAACTTGCTCCCCGCCATTTTTACAAGGACATTTCTGGTTGAAACTTCTGGTTGAGTTTGGGGCTTATATACCAGTACGTTTCACCCTGCTTTCTGAAGCATGCCCCTGTTATTCTGTTGATGAATGAAACCAGTAACCAAAGAAGAGGCAGCACATGGTTTTAACCCTACTGGAGTATGTTTAATGGATGGATACCATGATAACGGAGGATCAGTCTGGTACTACATCTACACAAAACGGGAAATCCTCAGCATTAGGACTATTTATAAGAGTGTGTGAGTGGCTAGTCTAACAACAGCACAGATTAGCAACGTTCAGTGTTGGATTAGAAAACAGCACAGGTGATTAGCCACATGACCGATTAAAAAGGCACAAGCTAGGATGAGACTAGCAGCTCAGAAAAACCTACCTGCTCCTGAAGACCAGAGCAAATGAAACCGCAAGAGGAAGAAGGTTTTAAAAAAACAAAAAAAACAAAGTGAAGGTGGGAATAAAGAACACATGATTAGAGTTGTGGATTAAGCTAGCAGACAGGCAGAATCTCAACAAGGAGAGAGAACAAAAAAGCAGTTTTGAATCCTGCAACCATCTTTCCAAATTAAAAGGGGTCATATTCCACCCTTCTGAGCAAACTCACATTGATAAACATCATTCTCAAGCTCACGATTTTAAATACCCTTTCTTCCCACACACTGGGAAAGTTGTCTTGAGTTCTGGAAGTTATGTAACATGATACAGTGCATTAAAAGTTGGATTCCCTAATATGACCCCTTTCACTGTGATGTGCCACAAGGAGAGTTACTTAAGCACCCATTTTTGGTCATGGAGAGGATGGAAGAATGTAACAGCTGAAAATGCAGACACAAATAAAAAGAAGATGCAAAAAATACTTACCATAGACATAAGCTGTTGAAAGACCAATGGCCCGTACTGGCTGATGTACTGCTTGCACTGTTGAAGAAATGAGAGGTAAGACCACCAAAACTGTCCCACACGTGTAATGCACAAAGCACTGCATCTCGAGTGCACAACTCTACTAAACTTATGTTCTCACCATATCAGACATGCCAGGTCCCAGAAGCTCACACTGGCTCTCCACCTGTGCGAGTAGAGTGCTGATAAATGAGGAATTGGCTTTGGCTTCCTCCTGAGTGTCAGAAATAAAGGTAACGCAGTCCTGGCACACATCTTTACCAGTCTATAGACAGAAGAGAATTCCAATCAGTTGAAATTAATTATGCACATTTTAAATCAGAAACGCAAACATAGTCGGTGACCACCCCATGGTGTCAGCTTCACCTGTTTGGGGGTCTCTTTCTTGGTAATCTCTTCAGGGTAGAGCAGCTGAGGGATGTTGAGCAGGAAGGGGCTAACACGCTGGTTCAGGTCCACCTTAGGAATCTCATTGGACATGAGCTGAGCTTTAGCCAGAGCTGCCTGCTGGGTCACACACAGGCCCATACCTGCGCACGCCACACCAGGGTCATCCTGTGAGATGACAGGAACGCAGAAGAATAGTCAAGCATGATCTAGACCAATAGGATCTGTGCGTGAATACATTTTCTCTTGCTTCAGTTCCTTAAAGATGGCCATGGCTGATACTGTGAATTGCAGATGAGGCTCTACGGGGGAGGAATAGCCCATTACACAAAGGCTGCTTTGTGGATGGCTAACCATCTTAGCAGAACTAGACCAGCCTAGTCAGACCAAAGCGGTTTTGAAGTCATGAAAAATATTTTTTATTCAACTGTGACAATGCTGACAGTGAATGCTGCTTAAGAAGAAAAATATTGTCTGTGCTCAATACAACATTATGCCTTAAGTCCAAGTACGTCATTTAAACAAAATCTATACGTGCATACAGTAATTTCATATTAATGTTGTATCGTTTGCAAAAGACCTTGAGTTTGGTACATGGTGGGGGTTCAGGAACCCCATTTTCAAAGCCTTCAAAGCGCAAACGATGGTCAATTTAAAGGGGAATTATCCTATACGGTTACTCAAATCATTAGAAGGAAATGGAAGCATGTATCCAGCTCACCAGCTCTCCTTCGATGATGCCCATCAGAATGGGGAAGTAGTTGTCAACGATCTCCTTACACTGGTCAGCCAAGCCCTCGTCAGGGATCAGCTGACAGACCTTCTCCATGTATCCGAGGAGTTCGCCCTAGATCAAATACAACAATTAGGACTTTGGCCTTCAATGAAAATCACTCAACATTCTACTACTATCATGTCAGCAAACCTCAGTGGCGTTGTCCTTCAAAAGCTGCTCCACCACCACCAGCACCTCTTTGCACAGATCACATGGCACAGATTTCTGCAAGAAAAGAAATGTGTTCATGAATTATGCACTGGCATACAAAAGCACTTCTGAATTTCAGATCAGCACACCATCTGAGGCTTGTTCCACACGCTCTGTTGGCAGTGTTGGACAGCACCACAAAGGGAAGCAGTCTTGACATTCTGGCACCAGTAGGGGGGACCGCGGACACACTGCTCTGTACCCAACAGAGGACTCGCCACAGCTAGCAAGAAACAAGAGGAAAGAGGTTAGGCGTGTATAAAACAGCAACAATGGTCAAGGCAGAAAGGAAGAGAAAAAAAATTAAATAAAAAAAGGTTTGCTGTACTTCATTTGTATTATAACCACAGAATTAAGAAGCACTCCCCATTGAAGTATAAACAAAAGTTACATTTGAGAAACAAATTATTTATAACTGTCAAAACAACAAAATACTTTAGCCTTTGATAATCAGACTTTCCACACAGATCTGTTATTGAAACCATTAAGATTGCAGAACAAAGCCACTCTGATTTACAGACTGAGGATATGAGAAGGTTTTAAGAACCTGCCAGTGCGTGTACTGTTGTGTGGAAAGTCCCCAAACCTACCAAGAGCCAGTTAATCTAGAGTTCACCAAGCACAGTGCTTAAATTATAATTCTAAATTAATCCTTCCCCTGAAACAATCAGTCAAACCTGCAGTAAACAGGCTCACAGTCTTTCTTGCCTAGAACAGAAAATGCCTGCATTGCATTCTAAAATGTGTAGGCAACGTCATCTGACTTATGACAACCACTGACAAAAAAACAAGCTCAAGCAGTCTTATGACATGTTTCCACCAGCTCAGCATCACCCTCCGCAGCCAACAGTACAAAAGACAACCCAGATAAAAGATCAAGAGCATTTTTCTCTGACACACAGTTACGGGAATGAATCATGACTCAGTGACACTGATCGTTCCACCAATGCATAAAAAAAAAAAAAAAAAATTAATATATATATATATATATATTCTGCACTTTTAAAACATCCCTAAAAGAGCTAAACTCTTGGTCAAGGTAGTCAAAACACAAAGTACACTACTACCAATGAAAGCACAACCTTCTGTTGAACCAGCAGACTTTCCCCTCTCTTTTGCCACTCCATATCAAGTGTCACAACCAAAGCTGAAAGCACCTAAATAAAAGCATAAAGGTGAAAAACAAAAGTGCAGACACTAAAGACTATCAGAAAGGTCTATGCCATAAACCTATGGTGTGGTCATTTACTTTGCATGATCGCAGTATTCGTTATGAGACTGTTTTGATCCTACAAACCATAAAATATTTTACCAGCACTTCTGCTATAAATTCCACTCATTCAAGCTAAAGTTACAAATACAAAATGGACATGCATTTAGAAAACATAATGTTTTATTAAAAATTCTTGCCAATGTGATCGGGCAAAACAGAAAGCGGAAACGATTCTAGAGATGTGTCACATGGCCAAAAAAACAAAAAAAACAAAACACTTTCAAAGTTGTGTGCAGTGAAGTTTATTTTAAGTCATGAACACTCAATTGGCCAATAGACCAAACTAGGACACAGGTTCCAGCTTCCTCTTTTGCAACTACTGCATGTCAATGGGAAGTGAGAGGGAAGGCATGTGTGCAAGGTTGAAAGACATTTGTGGTTTATTAATAAACCATTTTTCACAACCTAGAGGCTGCAAAACTGACCTCACATACAGACCAAAGAAAGAAAGGCTACCTCTATGCCTGCATGAGCAAAACAAACTCTGCAAAAACAACCCTTTGACAAAAAATACGAAGTGAAATTGTGATAGTAATGGCAAATCCTAAAGGAGGAACGCAGAAGAGGATGTGAAAACTACAAATGTAGCAACGGATCGGATCCCTGGATGTGAGAAGAGGCGTAATTTTGAAGCACTAAGCAACCCGGATACAAATTACGCATATAACGTTAACTGATCAGACGTCAGACAAAAGAAATCTAAAATAGATTAAAAAAAAAAAAACAGTCTGTGTACATCTGCGTTAGGGAAACAGGTTTCTGTGACTGTGTCAACATTTAGACCCCTTTGTCTGAGAAAGAGATAAAGTTGATGAAGTCAGATACAGATAATCAAGCACGAGATGATGAAGGGCACAAAAAACTGATGCGTCATGACGCGAAAACTACTCGCATTAAATCCAAGAGAAATGTGAGTTTTAGAAATACATTAAGATGAACAGTCAGATAACTCGACTTATGCACGAAAATAACTTAACATTACAAACGAAAGTTAACATTAGCCAGTTAACGTTAGTACAACACGCGACAGATTGACTAATTAACAAATCGGGAAACAATATTTTTACAATTACTATCAAATACGTGTATTCTGTTCAAGAAGACTAGAATAAATAATACGTTAGGCTGTGTATGTAAGTTTAATATAACATTTCCATTTAAGCGGGCCCGACTGTCAGTAACCTACATGACATGTTTACCAAACACTTCCTTCGCCATTAGCTGCACCTATGACACACTTCTCATAACGAAACACTTGAAATAAAGGGAAGGTTAAAAATTACCTGTGGAGATGAAAAGCAGCGTGAGAAGCATCATGACTCGAGCAAAGGCTTCTCTTGAACCGCTGCGTCGTGTTTTGGCTCTTGTCTATGTTGAACGGTGGAGGTGTTTATGCTGCAGTGACTAGCCCAGGTCGCGTGATGAGGCTTTATGCTGATGATCTCACGGTCAGCTGACCGCTGCGCATGCGCGCGACTGAGGCGTCTCTGTGTGTGTCGAAAACGCAATCAAAGCTCTTATCATTTGAACTTTGCATTTATGTTGTATTTTGGAGTTTTACATAGTGTTGATGTAATTTATATCTTCCCTATATATAAGTATAATAAATATCGGTGTTTGTCAAAGGACAAATTATGCAAACAATACAAATAGCCTATACAATATTATACAAAAAGGTATGGAGATAAATTAATGCCATAAAGATTTGCATGTGAAGAGTACGTGTTGTGCAAGCGTACATAAGACTGCAAGCGTACATTACATTTGCAAGCGCAAGAAAAGATTTGTAAAGGCGCAAATCGATATTCAAGCGTGAGGAAAACAAGATTTGCAGTCTATTAATTTTTTTGCAAGTGTAATTCATGTATTGTAAAACTGCAG
>JAUMHQ010000070.1:756787-771442 GCA_032361165.1 Enteromius paludinosus
TTGATGTACAAATCAAAGCAATATAGGAATCCTGGCCAGGACGCGTCCGGGGAAAATGGCACGTATGGTCACCCTATGCATTTATGCAAATGCCAGAAATTTTGGGACTTTTGAATAAAAGGTTTGATAAAATAAAAGCTAAAATAATTTCAAATCATATGAACCAATTTTATATTCACAATAGAACATAGAGAACAGAAACGTTTAAATGAGCTCATTTCAAATTTGATGCCTGCTACAGGTCTTAAAATAGTTGGGACAGGGTACCATGGCGTAGCATCTCCTCTTCTTTTCAAAACAGGTTGAAGACGTCTGGGTATCTAGGTTATGAGTTTCTGGAGTTTTGGTGTTGAAATTTGGTTCCATTCTTGCCTGGTGTAGGTTTCCAGCTACCAAGAGTTTGTGGTCATCTTTGATGTATTTTTAGTTTAATGATGCACCAAATAAAGATCTGGTCTGCAGGCAGGCCACTTCAGACCCCTAGCCCTTCTATGACATGTAGTAATGTCAGTAACAGAATCAAGCCGATGCAGGCCCGGATTGGCTAATCGGGAGGACCCGGAGAATTCCCGGTGGGCCAGTCCATTTGGCCGCGACGGGGGACTGTGTCCCCATACGTTAGCTGCCTGCACTTAGTTGCACTTTTTATTTATTTATTCAGTCAGCGAGAGTAAAACAACACATGAAGACAATGAAACGGCCGGTACACTAACTTTAAGCTGGTAAGGAGCAGTGCACAACAACAATGTCTGCAAACCACCGTTCATGTTTATGTATCAAACGTTTTCTTGTACTGTTGCATCTCAGTGGGACAGACAAAAATTCCTTGAAAAAGACATGATAGTGTCATTAGAAAGTTTAATACATTTTATTTTAATCTTTATTTTATACATAGCTTAATATATATTTGTATTTATTTGGTGTTTTTTTTTTATTTCAAGGTTTGGATAAAATAAAGAAAATAAATTCTGACACTGTTAAACATTACATTGTGTTCACTGTTAATAAATCTTCACTGTGAAGCAACACTTGGGCTACTGTATTTGCACTGAATTGGAAATGGCATTATTTTAATATAATCAGTCGTGAACTAAAGTGGTCCGGTCTAAGGCTTGGAACTCCAGGGCTGAAAAGACGTACCACTCCGGCCCTGTGCCGATGTGTGATGCAGTGTCGTCTGAGGGCCCCCCGGGAATCCAGCAAAGGTCTTCGGCCTTGTCGGAAAAAAGACAGGATTTCTCCAGTTTCTCTGAATTCTTTGATGATGAGATTTGCAAAGTCTTTGCAATCTGACGTTGTGGAACATTGTTTTTTAAGTTTTCTGCAATCTTTTTACACACTCTTTCACAGATTGGGGAGCCTCTGACCATCTTTACTTCCGAGAGACTCTGCCTTTCTAATGCTGCGTTCACACCAGACTCGAATGAAGCGTCAAGCGCGAGTGATTTACATGTTAAGTCAATGCAAAGACGCGATTGTGGCGCGATTCTCGTGAATTAAGCAGAGCGAATGATTCTCGCGAAACACTCAAGTTAAAAAATCTGAAATTTGGCGTTAAAATACAGAGACTGGGAGCGCCTGGCCGAAGCCCCTCCCAAGACACTAATTCGTTTGCTGTGATGCGAATTTAACACGCGAATGAAGCACGTAAACTCAAAATGTTCAAGCGTCCAACTACGCGCGAATAGCTTGATTTATTCACACATTTATTCAAGTTGTCTCTGCACACAAACTTTAAAGGCTGTAACCCTGCACAGAAATCTAATACAGGCTGGAGGACTGGAAAAGTGGATGTATTTAAATGAGAAGGACATATAATGACACTTTAGAGACTTTCTGCATTGCCTGAATATGTCCAGGTAACCGAGAGAGAGGACTGTGTGCATGTGAAGAGTCAGCGGGAGAGAAGATTGCTAAAGTACTGCTGGGAAGAGCCCCAGCTGCAGCAAAATGGGAAGCATCTGGCTGAGTGAGTGAGAGGGAGGAGACCAGGAAGAGGTGATGCAACAGGAAGATTACGGCTGGGAATTCTTGCATTGCCAAGTTAGTCTTGCAGCAGACTCAAAGTCATACAACATGCCCAAGAACTGCCCACTGACCCTCTGAAGTAACTGATTGTCGGATATTTGCTAGCGTGTTTGTACATCTGTACCTTTATCTATCGAGGCACCTGCCATGTGATAGAAACTCAGTGCGGTGTCCACATCATTGACGTTCTTGAGGAAGGTAAAGAAGTTCTCCACTTCTTCAAAAGTGATACCCTGTAAGAGAGAGAAACGGAGAATGCTGCAATTATCCGAATTACTAAAGCAATTCATTTAGTTCAGCTCTTTTATGACACATCTGGTCATTCAGCTCGGGTAGTAAAGACCGTTGAGAGAGTGAAGTGAACGTGAGATGACATTAGCTCTAAAATTGAGCTGAGAAAAACATGCTGTGTTTGCACAGAGCCTGTAAATATAGTTTTAATATCCTCTTAATAAGAGGATAATTTTACAGAACGAGAGACACACACATAAAACAGCACTATTCAGAGAACACTCTTCACACTCCAGTGTGCCGAGGGCTCTCATGTTTCAATGAGCCATTAAAACTCTTGAATCCTGATGTATTCTTGCTCAAGATAAAAATCATGCTATGATTGGTTACTTATCAAATTATCCATTTGACCTACTCCTGATTCCTTCACCGCTCTGATCATCTAAATGAACTCTGTGGCATAGAAGATAAACGAAAACTAAAAAAATTCTACGACAGGGCAAAAAGGTTACTGACTCCTGCTGTCTATTATAAAACTTTCCTTCAGTTTTTCTGAGGTTGGGCGGCTCGAAAGCATGATTTTTAAATGTTACTTTAATAAGACAAGCTATTTTTAACGGCACACACGGTGTTAAAAACAAAGACAAAAGGATGATACAAAGACAAAAGGATGATGCAAAGCCTAAACACATCTTTCGGCGCGCGTTTGGCTATAGTGGAGGTGCTTTTAATTGGAGGGATGTTAAAATGCTATTTTTTTTTTTTTTTTGTGAATTGTTTTTTAAAGAAATTATTTCAGAAAGGATGAATTCAATTAATTTCAAATGCTGTTGGTTTGAACTTTCAAAGAATCCTAAAAACTAAATAAACTTCCAAAAATATCCACAAAAATACTAAGCAGTACCAACACTAAATATTGATACGAAAACATGTTTCTTCAACACATTCTCACTCCCAACTCCTCATATATTAAAGATTGGTCAGGACCACTTGGTGTCACTTTTTGACACTAAGGTACCCCTTTAGCAATATTTTTCGATGTTCAGGTCCTCTGTTGTTTTCAGTTGTTTGTGTTAATTTAATGTATTGCATGTATTTGTAAAAAATGTAAAATCATTTTAGATGAATTGATACTTTCATTGGCACACCTAACCCCACTTCTACCCTAAACCTACCCACTTCTGAACAATAGAAAACACATTACAGGCAAATATAAGTGCAGTCAAAGGTATTTCTTTTTTATTGCCAAAACTGACCACAAACAAGTCGTAAAAAAGCATTACAAACAAGTTGTGTTGTATTCCAAGTTTCCAAAATCTATACAATGTCTTTAAAGAGGAGAATAAGGTTTTAATTCTGTAGCATGATGTAATCGTTCACGAGACACACAAGAACTAATGGCATTTCACAACCAAAGCTGGCGTAAGGCTTCTTCTGGTGACATCTTTTGAAATCATGCACATACTGCAGCACAAGGAAGACTTGGAATATTTACACATTTTGAATAAATTATGGCGGTTGTGTCTGCCTGTTATATCTTGTGGTTCATTTACAATTGCTAGGTTTAAGGGCAAAGGTTGCAATATGATACAACATTAATATAAGTATATATATATATTATTATAATCATGATGATAAAATTTCCAGTACCTTTTGTGTAGGTGTAAAGGGTTTCTTATTTAAACCAATAGAGGACTTGCACATCGATAAATGACGCTAAAGGGTTACCCTGTGCTTCAAAATGTGACACCAAGTGGTCCTGATCAAGCTTCAATATGACAAGTTGGGAGTGAGAACATTTTGGTTTCTTGAGCACCAGATCAAAAAACAGTTCTTTATTTGTTGTTCTTTATTTATTTCGAGTGGACAGAAAAATAACTTGATGCCAGTTTTCATGTCATGCCAGGTAAGGATGTATGTTTGAGCAGGAATGGGAAAAGATTGTTAGAACACAGTCACATCAAAAGTTGGAGCGAGGACTCAATGTGTTGAGTGACATTTCACAAACACACACACACAACTTTTTCAGACTGCCAGATCGCCCACCTGAGCATCCTTGAACATCCTTTTGAGGTTCTTCTGCATCTGTTTGAGTTTTCGTGACTGAACGCCACTGTAGGCCAGCAGCATTCCCCCAAACTGCTTCTCTGAAATCCTGCCATCCACTGGATCATTCCTCTCAAACTACAGATAGAGAGAGAGAGAGAGAGATTGCTGAATAATGGACTCTGAAGTGAATCCCGTGCTCAGCTGGTCAATATCATTTACAATTCATGTTCGGCTGAATACTTTAGCGTGGGCACAGCTGTGCCAGGTCATAAAGGATGGGAGGATTTAAAGTATCTGACAGCAAAGTCGAACGGCTCTCTCTGGTTGGAACGCATTATGGTTTGACCATTAGATTAATTTAAAATGAAAATTCAGCCATTACCTACTCAACCATTGTGAATGCGTCAGGTTTGAAATATAAACTGCCATTGAATGCCAGGATGGAAAATTATTTTGAACTTCAATCTGTGTCAGTTTCTCACACAAAGCTCTCAGCTTCAGATACACTTTCATAGTGAGCTTATTTATAGATTTTGCATAGATGTCACTCTAGAAAAGTGGTGCATACAGTATAGGTTGTATACAGTAGGTACGGAAAGTATTCAGACCCCCTTACATTTTTCACTCGTTGTTATATTGCAGCCATTTACTAAAATAATTCTAATCATGCAAAGTTCTTTTTTTTTTTAATTGACAGAAAAACACAGAATTGTTGACATTTTTGCAGATTTATTAAAAAAGAAATACTGAAATATCACTTGGTCCTATTTATTCAGACCCTTTGCTGTGACACTCATATATTTAACTCAGGTGCTGTCCCATTTCTTCTGATCATCCTTTGAGATGGTTCTACACCTTCATTTGAGTCCAGCTGTGTTTGATTATGGAAAAAGCCACACACCTGTCTATATAAGACCGTACAGCTCACAATGCATGTCAGAGCAAATGAGAATCATGAGGTCAAAGGAACTGCCTGAAGAGCTCAGATACAGATTTGTGGCAAGGCACAGATCTGGCCAAGGTTACAAAAAAATTTTCTGCTGCACTTAAGGTTCCTAAAAGCACAGTGGCCTCCATAGTCCTTAAATGGAAAATGTTTGGGACGACCAGAAACCTTCCTAGAGCAGGACGTCTGGCCAAACTGAGCTATTGGGAGGAGAAGAGCCTTAGTGAGAGAGGTAAGGAAGAACCCAAAGATCACTGTGGCTGAGATGTGGGAGATGGGAGAAAGTTGTAGAAAATCAACCATCACTGCAGCCCTCCACCAGTCGGGGCTTTATGGCAGAGTTGCTCGACGGAAGCCTCTCCTCAGTGCAAGACACATGAAAGCCTGCATGGAGTTTGCTAAAAAAAACACCTGAAGGACTCCAAGATGCTAAGGAATAATATTCTCTGATCTGATGAGACCAAGACAGATCTTTTTGGCCTTAATTCTAAGCAGTATGTGTGAAGAAAACCAGACACTGCTCATCTCCTATCCAATACAGTCCCAACAGTGAATCATGGTGGTGGCAGCATCATGCTGTATTTCAGCTGCAGCAACAGGACGACTGGTTGCAATCGAGGGAAAGATAGCCTCACATAAAACAGTGGTTCCCAACCACGTTTCCTGGAGGCCCTCCAACACTGCATGGTTTCTATGCCTCCTTAATCAAACACACCTGATTCAGCTGATTAGTAGAGACTCCAAGTGCTGAAATAAGTGTGTCCGACAAAGGAGAGATGCAAAATGTGCATAGTTAGGGAACGTGGTTGGGAACCATTGACATAAAAAAGAGTTTTGATATTTTTCCTATTTAAAACTTGACTCTTCTGTAACACACAACCAACGAGAGCAAATATATGGTTTGGTTACTTTTACTTTTTACCTCATCCTTAAGTATATTTTATTGTTAATATTTCTATGTATATAATAATATAGTAACTTTGTCGCCATGGGCCCGACTGCGATGTGTGCCTCCCCCGCAAACAGAGAGGCACGTTGAGTCGTTTTAGCGACATCCCTGCCTGAGAGTTGGCTTTTATGGAGGAGTGAAACACAGATAGAAAGTGGGCATTAAGTATTTAGATTAACAGCGCAGCACCAAAATAATATATAGGGCTTCTTGGATCAGTAATCTACTGCTTTTCCTGCAGGATGTGCCCTCTGTTGTATATGAAGCACTGAATTTGAACCAGTGAATTTGTGAAGTGAAAAAATAATAATAACCGAACGTTGCCTGATGAATATTATTGCTCAAATTATTAAACAAACTGAATATTTTGAAAATTAACTTTGTATGGTGAATATTGATTACTGAAGTTTAACCATGTGAAATGTTTCCATTCGAAATATTCACTAAGTAATTGTACAACCATGTCAAAATGCAGCGCATAAAAATGCAAGCCATTAAAATACAATGCATTAATATGCAAGCACTGTTAATTGCAATGTATTTCTTTCGATTTGTGGAATTCAACAAGCTTTTTATTTCAAAATACTTTTGGCATTAATTTTGTTCCATATTTAATGAGGACGTGATTTCCAGCGCGATACGATGCATCAGTGAAACAAGGAAAAACTTATATGCACTCAACTTAATATGTTCTTATATTTATATCCTGTAAATTCGCTTCATAAGGCTCAATTAATGCGGTTCAGTGAGCTCGCGCTTTCCGTGCTGGAAAGTAGCTCCCAGCGTACAAGACACCTTTCCTGTGCAAGCAAGAAGATCTGGCCTTTTGCAGGCACTGCGTGATATCACTGCCATGTTACAGCAGCAAATTTCATTTATTATAACGCCGGAGTGGGAGTAGTTCCCAATCATATCGTCCTAGAAGATCATTTTCCGCTGGTCTTGGTACACAAGTTAACTACAGAAGAGTCAAGTTTTAAATAGGGCAAGTATTAAAACTCTTTGGTCATTTTTAAACCCGATGCTACTGGTCTAATTGGATTCAATGATTTATGCTAAGCTATGCTAAATGTGCTATCGCCAGACCCTGAGATCGGTTGAATAGATTCCAAAACGCTAAATCTCAACTTATTAAGTCTGGGGAAGCTTGAGAATGGGCCTATTTCCAAATAAAGTGGAGTGTTCCTTCAAGAACTTGTTTGAATATCTCACAGTTAACCAAGTAAAGCATAAAGTAATCGACCACAAGTCGAAGGACATGTTAACTTTAACAACTTAAATTTAAACAACAACTTTACAATTATGATTGAAACAGGTGAAAAGAAACCTCATAACTCTTCTTCGTCTCTTCTGTGAGTATGATGGGTTTCAAAGCTTCAGCAGTTCGTAAGTGAATATATATCAGCAGCAGGATCGTGTTTGATTTTGACTGTGTTTTATGATTTTGCTAGAAAAGGTAACACACACACCACAGAAAAGTAAAGATTAAAGCATAATTC
The DNA here is from genome assembly GCA_032361165.1 of Enteromius paludinosus. Classification (NCBI taxonomy): domain Eukaryota; kingdom Metazoa; phylum Chordata; class Actinopteri; order Cypriniformes; family Cyprinidae; genus Enteromius; species Enteromius paludinosus. The sequence goes on from JAUMHQ010000070.1 coordinate 764,490, forward strand.
TGAGAGAGAAAACACTTTCTGCAGCTGATAACAGCCACAGTATGCATTAGAAAGGATACATTCCAACCACGGAGCAGCACTTATCACAACAGACACGAACAAGAGCTGCATTATATACACCTCTGCTACACGCTGATTCATAAAGTGGTGGGATTAAAACAGTAAATTACATTTCTGTGTGTTGACACCTTTTGTGTCCCACAGAGTTATAAACGGAGCAATTGACTGCATTTTCATTTTTGGGCTGAGCTATTTCTTTAAAAGGGACACCTTTTCCTTCATTATTCTAGGACTGGGAGACAGTAAAGGCTTATCTCTGCTGTCTGTAATCTCAGGTTTAGAAGCTCAGTCCACTGAGATGAGACTGTCTTGTGGGTGTGAGCTGTTAACAGATAGAAGGTGGGTGAGATTGAGAAATATTTGACAAAACAGAGAGCTGCAGCCTCAGCACATCTCCAAGAGCAGATAAAGAGAGAGACAGACAGAGATCTATAGGCGTCTCTGACAGGGGCTGCCCAAAGCACTGACACTCTGTCAGACCCTGAGGAGTTTACATTACATCCAGTGTCACTCACACCACACTGCTGCCAATGGCTTTTTATTTTTTTGTATAACTTTTTACAAACCAAGTAGTTTGAAACATTACCGCAGTAGTGCTATAAGCTTTTTAATGATTTTAGATATATTAAGAGCAGAAAGACAAATAATAATGGATCATTAATTATTATAATTCAGTATAATGGGGTGAATAACAACCCTCCCAAAGAAATCTACAATATTTGCTCAAAATTCAACCAATTTTAAAAAATAATGTCATAAATAGGTTTTATTTAGCAATTTACTTCTAACAACTAAATCAAATTAATATTTGGTGTGACCACCCTTTGCAGAGTTTTTCAAGTAGCTTTTAAGAAAGTTTCTTCAAGTGTATTGGAGACATTGACACAGCTCTATCAGTCAAAAGCATCTACTGCTGTTTTTTTGATCAAATAAATAAATGCATGGTGAGCAGAAGAGAACTCTTTAAAAAAACAAAAATCTTACAAAAAATTGACTGGTGTGTGTGTAATATATATAAGTATATATGTGTATGTGTGTGTATATATAAATACATAGACACACACATATACTGTATGTGTGTGTGTGTGTGTGTGTGTGTTAATTACCCACTAACAGGTCTGTGGTCATTTTTGTAACTGAAACAAGAGGAAATTAAAACACAACCCTTTTATCACTATTTTTGGGCATCTAGTCAGTATTGTTCTCTTTTCTTTTTTTTCTTCTCATAATACTCCATTAGGTTTAAAGCCTCCTTATTCCACACAGAATATTGCGTGCTGTCCTGAAAGGGAGGCGGTGGTAGTAAATTATGCATGAGTCTGCACTTCCATTGGTGACACTGGCTCACAACTTTCAACCTCAATTTATTTTCAGTCATCTCTCATAAGCAATCTACACATCTCCATCTTCCCAGACTTCTGTGCCATACCTCGAGCTTTAGGACATCGTGCTGTAATTTCCTCTGGAACTCCAGGAAACTGCCGATGGTGAGCTTGCCCTTCAGGTCGGCCCCAAAAAAGTAGGTGGTGAGGGCTGAACTGCAGCCTCCTGTTTTCAGAGTGTTTCCTGTGGTGGAGCGATCTCTGTGTCTCATGCCCATACTAGTCTGAGAACGAATGATACTCTGAACCTGGAAAACAGCAATAATGACCTGTGTAAATAACTCATCACTCATTCATTAATAAGGCATTCGAGCGAGGAGGAATCTGGCACAGTCTCCACCTGGAAGATGTGTTGACAGCCAGATCAAACCAGAACACACTCCACACTGAACATCAGCAGAGAGAAAACCGAGAGAGTGATGAGAGGAAAGGAGGAGGAAGAGAAAAAGTACAAGAAGAATGAGGATGATGAGAAGACAAAGAACAAGAAAGAAAAAAAGGATGCGAATCAGGATGAAGATGAGAAGGAGGAGGAAGAAGAGAGAAGGCGGAGGTTGAGGAAACAAGGGAGGAAGAGAAGAGCCAGGGGAGGAGGAAGGAGATAAGAAGTATGAGAAAAGTCAGAAGAGTGACGGATAAAGTAGAGGAAACAAGGGAGGAAAAGCAGGAGAAAGAGGTAGAGGTGAGAAGAAATGTAGTATAATGAGAAGAAAGGAAGAAGAAGAGGTTAAGAAAATAGGGGAGGAAGAGAAAGCAGAGGAATATAATTAGAAGAAGGAAGAGAAGAAGGACAAGGTAAATGAGGATGAAGTGAAGACCAAGAAAAAGAAGAGAATGAGGAGGAGGAGAATGAAAAGGTTGAGAGGAAATGTCAGAAGAGAGAAGATAGAGTTTGAGAAAATTAAGGAAAAAGATAAGAGGAGGAGGGTGAGAAGAAGGCGAGGAGAATGAAGAAGAAGGGGAGGAGGAGGATAAAAAAGGGAGAAGAGGAAATAAGATAGGGAAGGAAGAGAAAGTGTAGGAGAATAATTAGGAGAGGAAGTAAAGAATAAGAAAAATGGGGAAGGATAAGGAATAGGAGGAATAAGGTGATGAATAAGGACGAGGAGATAAGAAGAAGAACAACAAAAAGGAGAAAAAGAATGAGGAATAATATTGGGAGAATGGAAGTAGGAGGAGGAGGACATAGAACAAATGTTCTTCTCTTCTTCTGAAACCTCATTCTTTAATTCTAAATGGATTATTTCTCAATCACTGAAGAAAACTGAACTTAAGCTGAACAGTGAGACAGACGAGAGATCTGGGAGGAATTCAAGGACTCTTTCCAGGGTCAAGTTTTAAATGTTCAGGTGTCCAGAGAGCGGTGGAGGTTCAGAAGGAACTAGGACACTGTGTGGGACATCAAGGGTCTCTGGGAATAAGGGCAGTGTGCTGTTTAGCAGTATGTGCGGTTCTGCAACTAAAGATAACTATCAATAAATCAATAAATGACTGCATGAATATATACTGCTGCATAATCAATCATTCCAAGAGGGCTGAAATGATGCTAAAGATTAAGCATTTTTAGACCAATATACTTCCTCAATAGAGTCTAAATATAGAATTTTAAAAGATTGATGTTATGAGAGGGAGTAAAATTTGTTTCCTAAAACAAATATCCCAATGGGATGATCTGTGATAAACCACACATTCTAATAATACACACATTTTTTGGCAATGTTCAGAAGCTTATATTTAGGTTAATCAGCACAATTGTTTAAATAAATAATTTTAATAAATGTATCAATTAATTATAACATCAGTCATCTATCAGCTTTAGTATTTCTGAGTAATAGAAATGTAGGTTGGTATTGTATCCATCGGGAATTAATTAAGATCATAAAAAGTGGTTGATAAACAATAAGAGAGTAAAGATATATATATATATATTTTTTTCCTTTATGCACTATTTGTACATACATAATTGTACCAAATTCTATGAACTATGAATCTGATATCATGTTGACTTTAAAATAAAAACAAAGATTATGCAAATAAAACATAATATTTCAACAGAATGAAAAAATATCTTGAAAAGCAACACATTTTTCACTGGTACAATTTTTCCTTTTCTGACTAAACCTCTTAAAACCTGGTAATGTACTACACTCGGACCATTTCCATCAGTCGTGGTTAGAATGTTTCCCTCTCGACTCGTCTCAGCTGTAGATCCATGGGCTGACTATTGTAGGTCCACATCTTCAGACAAGAGTATTAAATATATCCCCCATGATGTGGCTTATATATTTACACGAGCACTTACTGTGTGTTTACCAACAGGCACTGCATTTTCCCAGAGTGCTTTGGGAAAGTGAAAACCTGATTCTACCAGGTGAATGACTCACCGTGACTTCAAATGAAAGGCAAATGTAGCCTGAGGGGTCAGATGTAAACTAAACAAACACAAAGCTGAAAACACACGTGTAACCATAATACACAGCCACTACACTGTCTGGAAAAAAAACGTGCTAAAACACCCTGGGCTATATTAAAGGCTGTACCTTTAGAAACTGCAACAGCTTGTTGTTGGGGTGGTACACAATAAAAGGGACAACTTTGTACCCTTCATCTACCCAGAAATAGTATCTTAGAATAGTAATATGTGCCCTCAAGGTACTACAAAGATGTCCCTTTGAGGATACCGCCTCAGTCACAAGCTATTGTACTCCTCAAGGATAGAATTAACAATTTTTTTCTTACACTCTACTAATGAAATGTGTTCACCTACTTGTTCAAACTCCTCAAGGTCAACTTCTCCATCCCCGTTCAAGTCAAACATCTTAAAGGCGATTTCAAAGTTCCTCTGAGGGGCTGCGAAGGGACAAACAGAGCTTGCAAACCAAAGATGTCACAGCATTTACATAGAAGCTACAATATTTCACAATGCATGAATATTTCGGTAAATATTTAGGAACATTTAAGAACTTGTATAATTAATTGTGAAACATTGGTTTAGGCCAAGACAGATAAAAAAAAAAACATTCTGGAATGTTCTAGTGCTTTCTGGAACATTCCAGAACATGATAAATAAAGTAACCTCTTTAATAGCATCAATAAGCACACACAATTACTTTTGCATGATGCTTCATTCACACCAGTAGGTGTCAGTATTAAATCCAACAACACTGTCATAACAGCTAGCAAAACAAAGAGTTTTAAAATAAATACACTCAAGACACTTACTAGAAAGGACAGTTGTGAGGAAGATGTAGTCAGAGAAAGAGATGAGTCCACACTCCCCCAGTGTGTAGAAAATGCTGTCCTCGTCTGCAAACTTCTCTCTGTCCTGAGAGATCTTCTACAGGTGCCCACAGAGAAAAGGGTAGAGAGAGTCAGCAATGCTTCTGCTAAACACCATATGAAGAATCTGAGTCCTGATTAAGAGCTGAGCTCCACAGAGTCTGAACAGAGCCGCAGAGATAAGGGAACTAGCATGCTAACACTGACACAGCACAGTAGAATCATGCAAGTGATGCAGAGTCATAAAAGACACAAGCAAAAATAAAAATTCATGAAAAGGGTGTTAAAATTTCATAAGTTTCACCTACTGACCAGCACAGGTTTCAAAACAAAGTGAGCAGCCTACCTGATCAACAACAAGCATGTTTTGACAGTTTACCTAAACAACACTTTTGAGCATCAAATGTGTAAATCAAGTGGCTTTCTACCTAAGAAGCAATTTTGGGCATCATAGATGGGTTCTCTGTTGAACAAAACAGCATATGGCTGGTAAGGTATGGTGCTGGGATGCTAGTTCAAGCTGGTCTTTGCTGATCTTGTGCAAAGGACCAGCTTAAACTGGCATCCCAGCTTCATAACATACCTAACCAGTATATGCTGTTTTTTTTTTTGGCAGGGTTTATAGGGTTGACTACCTAAAGAACATTTCTGAGCATCACTTGAGGGTTCAAATGCTCAAATAAATTGTGCATCCTCCCTGAATTTTTGGCCATAACAGATTTATACGTGTGAGAATCAAGTGAGTTGACTAACTGCAATTCTTATCATCAACTAAACAGCACATGATAATGGCTTCAATGATGCTGTCTAGGTAGGCAGCTTACTACGCTTTGAGATGTGTCTGCATTGAACAAGATAGTAAATGCTACAATCATTGACTTCGCTTCAGAAATGTCAAACACGGTGGGTTCTTGCGATTTGTGAAGTAAACTGGTTCACATTTTATGAGCATGAACGGAGGTGACTCCACCGTGATGTGAACACAGTTTTCTACCTGTTTTTGGCATAAAAAGACATAGAAAGAATCAGAATCCTCAAGTGTGGAAGTACACACATATACACACAAAAAAATAGCATGCTAGAGCTCAGCTTCTGCTGATGTATCATGTTACCTCTGTCTGGGGTGGATCCCATCAGTAAGTAAAGGGGAAGAAAGAATGGATTAAAACAACCTGACCATTGAGCAGACACTCAGGCCCACCGCACACCATAAGTGTGTAAACACACCATTGCAAACACCCAAATCCAGCCCTTTTCACTTCATGCTAACATACATTTATGCAACATCCCACACATACCTCCCACCGAACACACACTCCCACTGTGACGACATGATACAAGCAGATAACACAGGATACATGCTTTCATCTTGACTTTAGCAGATCAATATTAGGAAACAGGATTTCCCATTGCTATTATTTGCAATGTCTGCTAATGTTAGCACCGCTACTGCTTTTACATAACTGAACAAATCTCTAACCCTAATTATTGTGTTTCTATGAAATACTCATTCCTGAACCATAAGTCTCAACCTTCTGCAAATATTTTTCAAAATGCTTTTGTACAATGATTTGACCTTTAACCCAGGCAAGTCAGTTTTCTTACCACAAAAAAATATTTCAACACGATTTAATGCTTAAACTACATGACCAAATAAATAATACTCACTTTAAGATATTAAATATAGTAAGTAACAGTATAAACAGATGATAGCATTCTGACATCATTTCTATATACAGTGATGTCGATAAGTATTTGATCACCCTATCATTTTGCAAGTTCTTTTACTTAGAAATCATGGATGGGATCATGGATTTATTAGGGAATTACTGTGTTAAATAAGTATTTTGTAATATGATGTGATATCATGTAATATTTGGTACAAAAGCCTTTGTTAACAATTAGAGAGGTCAAACTGTTCCTGTAGTTCTTCACCAGGTTTGCACACACTGTAGGAGGGATTTTGGCCCACTCCTCCATAAGGATCTTCTCTAGATCTGTCAGGTTTCGGGGCTGTCGCTGAGCAACAAAGAGTTTCAGCTCCCTCTAAAGATTTACAATTGGATTTAGGTCTGGAAACTGGCTAGGCCACTCCAGAACCTTGATACCGTATGCTTCTTACGGAGGCACTCTTTGGTTTTCCTGGCTGTGTGTATTGGGTCATTGTCATGTTGGAAGACCCAGCCACAACCCATCTTTAATTCTCTGACTGAGGGAAGGAGGTTTTTGCCC
>JAUMHQ010000070.1:774574-788392 GCA_032361165.1 Enteromius paludinosus
TTTCGGACAATTGCTCCAACAGTTGTTCTTTTTTCACCAAGCTGCTTGGCAATTGCCCCGTAGCCCTTTCCAGCTTTAAAGATCTACAATTTTATCTCTTGTGTCTTTTGACAGATCTTTGGTTTTGCCCATGTTGCTACTTAGACTTTGGCTGATTGTGGGGTGTACAGGATGTCTATATGACAGCTAACGACCTCAAACAGGTGCTACTAATTTAGAATCATGAGCATAGTGATGCTGGACTATTTAAAAGCAAAATAACAGGTCTTTGAGGGTCAGAAATCTGGCTGAGAAGCAAGTGATCAAATATTTATTTGACACCATAATTCCCCAAAAATTGTTACAATTTCTGTCTAACTACATGTCAACTAACTCTTATGGTACGTTCACACCAGACTCGATGCGCTATTCGCGCGTAGTTGGACGCTTGAACATTTTGAGTTTACTTGCTTCATTTGCATGTGAAATTCTCTAAAAATTTACTTAACCGACGCAAATTCGTGTCATGAGAGGGGCTTCTGCCTGGCGGCTCCAGTCTCGTGCATTGGTGGAGGGGAAAACTGCAAAACTCACGAGTCATTCACACCGCTTAATTTGTGCAGGATGTCTAATCACATCTTTGCATTGAGTTAACATGTAAATCACACACGTATAATGCTTCATTCACGTCCGGTGTGAACATACCATCAAAGTGGACTGTTAGGGTAGGTTTAGTTGACATGTAGTGTAGTTGAAAAGTTACTTACTGCTAGTAGAATGTGGACTGAAAGAAGTTGTGGACTAAAGTGTTACCAATCTATTCTATAGGCTATTTATTTGGTTTAATCCTCAACAACTGTTTTGATTAATTATTTAAAAAGTAGCCAGCTTCCATAATTTAATAATAACTGAATTTTATAAAAAATAAATTTGATACAATCGCGATGCATCATGATATCGAATCGGACCATTGACATGATAATCATAATCGAATCGAATTACGAAACCAGTGATGACTCACACCCCAGCTGTCCCTCAAACAGAGCACTATATAAGGGTATAGGGGATGATGTCAGACACAGCCTTACATTAACCATAGCAACCATATTGTTTTCATTGTGTGTCAAATCTAGCATAAGCGATTGCTTTTATACAGTTTTCTCTGTGAATTTGACAACTATGAGGGTCAAGTGTGTGAAATGCGGACGAGGTGAACAGGTTATTTTTGTACTGCTCTGAAACTGGTCAGAGTGGGAATAGTCTTGTGCTGCAGGTGCTGCAGTAGAAGCTAACTAAAGCAAATGTGTGTGTGTGTGTGTGTGTGTTTGAGGAGGGTCTAATAAGTTCCGGGCCCATTGCGTCCCTGCTGTCACCTTCAGAGGCACTCAAGAGTCCAGCCTTACCTAATTTTAGCAGCAGGGATGTCAAACGCTTTAGTACTAAGTCAACAATAAAATGTATCTATAACAAGTCTTTCTACAATATCAGTAACACCAACTCAATTTAGTATCCACAGTCTGAATATAAATTGATGCAATGTCAATCAAATTCCACTAGCATTTGTATCATCTCCTGAAACTATGCTAAACTACCGAGCATGGAGAACTAAGGAAGCCTGTGAGCTAACCCTTCCTGGAAAAACTCAGTTGAGAAAAATGCTAAAGGTTGTGGATGGTGTTGCAAAAAAAAAAAAAAGAAAAAAGCAAGAACGTGCTTACGTATGTAACCCTCGTTCCCTGAAGGAGGGAACAGAGAAGTTACATCATTGACTGACATCATGGGGTCTCGCCTGGGAGACCAATCCACTCTGATCTTTGAGAACAAGCCAATCAGGATTGGCCGGTGAGAGCACGCTAGCCACTCCCAGTGCATACGGGTATGTAAGATGGCGGCGTCCTCACCATTTAGGTTCTTGCTTAGGAGCCGATAGTAACCGGCCACCTCAGCGCAGGTCTCAGATTCGTGGCAGGAGGGATGTAATGCCTTCAGGGAACAAGGGTTACATACCTAACCAAGGTGTTCCAGTTTCAGTCAGTCACTATGTCGTTACGTCATTGCAGGCTGTGCTCGCACAACTGATACCTTGAATGAGCTAGAATAAGCCAGTCGTCGAGCATCAAAATGCTTTGTTTACAAGGAGGGGACAGGGCCACCTCTGCTACCTTGGTAAAGGCTCGGAGAGACAGGACCAGCCCAAAGGGAAGGACCTGTACTGGTATGCCTGACCGTTAAAGACAAACTGAAGAAAGGGTCCGTGTCAAGGTAAAATAGAGACATGGACGTACGCGTCCTTCAGGTCTATGGCTGCAAACCAATCCTGGGGTCGCATACATGCATTTCTGTGTCAACATCTTGAATGGAAGCAGGGACCAGTTCAAAACTCGCAGATCCAGCTTTTCTTGGGTACGATAAAATAGGGGCTGTAAAACTCCGCAATCATCTTGACTGGAGGGACAGGCTTGATCAGGCTTTTGCCAAAAAGACTGCGATCTCCACACGCTGGACAGAGGCATCCATCTCTGAATGAACAGAGGAGAAAATAATTCCTGTGAACCTGGGTGGGTGCCTGGCGAACTGAAGCACATTCTGAGCAACCAGCGAGACTGGATAGGCAGCCATCGCTGGGGCAGCTGAGTTGAGAAAGGTGACTCTGTCCTGGGTGCTGTGCATCAAGGTTAGCGAGAAGGGAGGAGGCTACCACATTTTAACGAGCTCCTCATGAACCTCCGAAAGAAAGGCAGAGAGACCAATCACGACAGAGAGTCACGCGCAGAGCTCAGAGACCAATCATCATGCCTTGCGCGCTCATGGAACGGTGGGGAATCCACCTCGAGCCAGCTTGGCGCCGGATTCTTTCTGGGCAGCCGCCACAGTGGGGAGCTGGTCAGTTTCCTCCTCAGCCAAAGCTGACAAAATCCCCTTCTCTGATGTAGCGAGATACATCTCATCCTCTTCCGGAGCATCAAAAGAGATTAGATGAGATGAACCAGCACCTTTATTCAAACGCTCAAGGAGCTTCGCGCTGAGGGATCAGGAGTCCGTGGGGACTTGCCCGACAGATATTCCTAATCGTCACTCTAAGGTCTGCCAAGCCACTAGTCGATGCAGCCGGGGAGCTTTACAGCCCGCCAAACTGAAAGTGGTTTTCTTCTCTCCAATCAAACAGCAAGTGATTGGCTCTGAAGCAAAAAGCTGAATGGTGAGGCGTGCCACCATCTTATATACCCGTATGCACTGGGAGTGGCTGGCGTGCTCTCACTGGCCAATACCGATTGTCTTGTTCTCAAACCTCAGAGAAGATTGAAAGGGCAAGAAAGTGCTGTGAAGGCTTTTATGCAGTCAGCTCTACGTATTAAGTAATCTAGCAAGCTTCTCAAGCATTCAGCCAATAAAACTGAAGACTCTTGTTGGTGCTCATTTCAAACTGGGCCTGAAAAGTTTTTAGGCTGCTCATAATACGTTTTGTCCCCTGGAGCTTTTATGATATTTTGAATATGAAAACTCTACCACTGCTAGAATACATTTAAAGTTGTTGGCAGTTCAGTGTTTGATTTGATGAGCTCTCTAGTGTGTCTCACCGCTGATTTTGATGGAATCACTGTTTAATAATTTTAAGCTGTAAAAAAGTTCTCCCCTCCAGATATCTGTCAGCTAAAGGTCACTACAAGGAACAGAATATTATGCTTTTTAAAAAATAAATAAAGACACACACTGAAAAAAAACACACACACCCACACACACACACACATTTCCATGTTGTACAACGTTCCATAGACAAGAAAACGTCCCCAAAAGGTCGAAATTTACTGATAAAGATACTTGAAGGAATATATGGTCCTCATAATGTAGGGAACACCAGGTACACACACAAAGGAGGAAGGAATTCACTACTATTTTTACTCCACATTTAAAAAAAATGTAGACTGTTTTTGAGGTGAAAAGTACATTTGTGCTGAGACAAGCAGCATTTGCTGTTCTAGTTACAGAACAAAATGGGTTGATGAAGGTTTTTTTTTTTCTTCAACGATAACAAAGAGGACTTACTTCAGGTTAATTAAACAATTTTAATTCAAATACACTGCTGATGAAAACGTGTCAAGGAAAATAAGTTATTAACAATTAAATGTTTGTAGATGGTGATTCATCTGATGGCTACACTGACCCACTTGAGCAGGAATAGCTGAACTGCAGCTTCAACCACTATGCTAACCAGATGACTCCAACAGATTTTATATGATATTAATCAAACAAGGACAGTTTCCATATGTTGTATTTTGTTACTGTGGATAAATATTCTATTTTTTCAAGTCTTGTCACACATATTGTAGTCAGAGTAAAATGGACACTTTTTTAAACAGTAATAGAACTCTAAAAAAAACTACTCTAAATAAAACTTAAAAACGTTTGTTTGCACAACATCCCTTGACATCATTAAATTGTGAGTAACAAGTAACAGTTACATAAATTTAAATTATTAGGGAATCCATATAAAGCACATCCCAGATCCTCACTTTCAAGTGAAACTTGAGGTCACACCAAAAGGGCTACTGTGAAAACACTCAATCTTCCAAAAAGTAGAACAGCTTAAAATGCTAAAATGAGGCATGATGGCATGATCAATTTTACAATTTCTACACAATATGCACACAACACTTACCTTGCCCCACATTCTTCTGATTGGTCTGTCTAAAAACTAATGAATTCATGTAACTTTGTATTTCCAAATGGCTCTCAGTGAGAAATATCTCTTGGAGAAAGTGGACAAAGGCTAAATGTTTAAATCTGTGTGCTTCTGCACAGGCAAAACTGGCAGGATCAGGCACTCTTCCATATTTAACTTTCATTTTAAAGGCTACAAGCGTTTGACTTGCAGCACCTTTATTAAGAAGATAACCTGATTAATCTTCAGTGCCACCATTTATGATTTTAGATTCTTGTTCTTAAAGGGGTCATTTGATGCGATTTCAAGTTTTTCTTTCTCTTTGGAGTGTCCCAAGCTTTTCAAAGATGCATAGACAAGAGCCCTAAATCTGCAAAGACTAAAGTCTCAAAACTAAAGAGACATTGCTTATAAAAGTTATGGCTTGTCCACACCCCCATTAAACAGCTCATTTAAACATGCCCCCACTTTTCTGCATCACTGAGTGGGTTTATTTTCAATCACCACCCAAAAGTTTACACAAAGATGGCATAGCTATTATTCTCGCTGTAGTGTTGCTGCGGGCGCCATGTTCTGGAGATGCTGGGTTTCAGTGTGAAAGTGAAATGACTTTGTCTGTGCTTTCAAAAGAGGACACAACTAGAAATCAGTGGTTAGGTTGTATTTACAGCATTGTTCCAGAACAGTTAACCACAAATATTAGAGAGCGTTCAACGTTTACATTTACAGAAAACCTGCAGAGCAGTCTATACTGGCTGTGCACAGAGACTATAAAGTAAGGCAATTCTACCTCTCACAACCTTAAAGGAAGTTATGTTTTCTTATTAAAAGAATCTGCTACTTACTATTCAAACACAAGTTTTGAGCAGCGTAGAGTAATGATTCTTGTTCTCTGATCACAAATGCAGACACAGTGTTATGTTTACGAGGCACGATGCAATGTGATGCGTAAAAAGACAGTATTAAGTCATGATAAACAGTAATTATGTCCCCACTGGATGCAAAAAATGCCTTGTTTGTAATGCGTTTTATTGTTTTTGTGTCATAGTGCCGGGACTTGGCATCATGTTATGGTAAGGGATGTAACATTTTCATCAGATGCTTGTGGCATTCGCCCCATTCACAATGCACTGGATAGCTGGCCAATCAGAGCCCACCTCGCTTTTTTTAGAACAATGAGCTTTGTACAAACCGACTTGTTTCAGAAGGCGGGGCTTATAGGAGAAAAAATAATGTACAGTATGTGGAAAATAATGTTTTTTGGGGTTTTTTTTTACTTAAACCGCAAAAACATTGCATTACACCAAACACAATAAATTTTTTTTAGCAACATCATATGACCCCTTTAATAAACTTCTCTTTTGGAATCTTTCTTAAAGCCTTACGTTGATGATTCCCAGAGATATGAGGATCTCGATGAAGCTATTGTATTTTTCTAGTTCTTATATCTTATAACTTGCTTCATTCTTGTTCCCCCTCTGAGTTTGCCAGGAAGCACTGCAAGTAAGATCGTTCTGTGTCTCTGTGGGACATTTGGAAACACTTCACAGGTGCTGGTTTCCCAAAACACAGGAAGCTGTATGCTGCCAAACGAGATATGGCACCAACATCCCGCATTGCTTTGTTTGAGGCCCAGACTGCATTGTGTGTGTGTAATGTCTAGTGTTCTGAAGCGCTGTAATTTAACAAAGTTGTTCAAATGTATCAGTGCTTCTGCTTCTTTAGTTCCAGAGCTCAGATAACGGAGAGATGGATGTGTTTGTGAAGTCTCAGATCTCACTCCAGACTCAGATCTGGATGAACCCACACTTCACAAACAATGCTGCTGCTGCAGCACTGTCCAAAACTAAGCCCAAGACAAAATTCAGTCTTTCTCCGAATGAGGGAAACTGGGTCCGGATTAGGAATAAGTGATGCCTCTTAGATTTCCAAGGATTTCAGCTTTCAGGCTTTTGGTGTGGACTCAAGTCCATTTGACATCAGAGCTTGTTGTAAAAGTGCTTTTCTAAACTTGATATGATTTGCAATTGGTTTGAAAAAATTGCCCTTCTGCAAGCTCCTGGTCACACTTATAGGATACACTTTTCATATCTGTTTGTCTTTAAATAAATTGCAGTTCATTCTTCGCATCTCTAGCAACGCAATGCAGATAAACCCAAATGTGAATTAAGTGTTTTTAGCTAAATTTAAATGAAAAGTGTCTATTGCCCTTCTGAGTCATACCAATAAACAAATATTGGGATAATCTTTAAAAATGCTAGATTCAAGCATTGCTAATCACTCATCATGCCCGTGAGATGATTTATTATGAACTGCTGCAGTTTATGCACAAACCACACATACAAATTCTATCAAATATAAATTAGTTTACTTGCCAAACCAGAATGTCATTTTTTCCAGTAATACATCCCATTTGTGGTCAGATTTTCAGATGTAATGGCCAGTTGTGCAACCCATCAATATCCAGTAGGACCACCAATCAACAACACTTTTTATCTTTAAGATAAACCGACACGTCATAAGGACTTTTTTTTTTCTTTTTGTGTTCTTTTGTGCCATAAGGTTGAATAAATGAACACATGATCTTAATTTTTAGACAGATTATCCATTTTAAATGTGACTAATGTAAACCAAATTGAGAGTGTACATGTATTACTGTCTGATTTGCACTTCTCCAAGATTGGAGGCACCTGCTGAAACGAAAGGTCAAAAAAAGGTCAGCCACAGGAGATGAGACTAGTTACCATGGTGGCTGCCTTATCAGCATCCCACACATAGCTCTGCCCCTTAGCACCCACCCATCCATCACATGACCACGGTGGTACGACAGTACACAACGGTACCTACAAGGGTTTGAAGGATCGTCCAAAACAACATAACCTTTGACCCAAAGTTACTCAACTCATGCTGTGTGCTTAGTGTTCATGCAGTTATAGGCCCAGTGAGCAGAGATTAAAGGAAGAGAGAATGTGTTTCTGGATCCAGGGCAAACTGTGGTGTTACTGAGAGCAGGCAGGGGGCGCTACATAATGCCAGCTCTACCCCATCCCGCTAGCAGCCTGTCCTGCAGCCAGTCAGTCGCAGGCATTCAGAGCAGGGCATGCACAGACCTTAAGCACAGGCACAGTCGCCGCTTCCATCAGAGAGACAGGAAGAGACAGAGAGCAGGAACATTCATCTTTTTGAGTTGTCAGAGATCAGATAACGGTCAAATTTTATCCCAAAATCAAAAGTAAAACACATACATAAAAAAGTAGCCTGTTTGAAAGGACTATTAAGACTTTTCACATTGTGCCATTTATCATGACAATAAAGTACAATTTATACCTCAATGCAACTATCTTCACATTAACTGCATTGTAGAAATACTACACTTTAATACAGTATATATTTGAATATTATTAAGCGCAACCACAACATGATAAATATATTTGTTACAAATAACATCAGGAAATGATTTCACATAATATGTGAAATTTGGGGAGGTTGTCATGAAAATGTCAAATCTCAAAAAATCTTAACGGTTATAAAAAATGTCATGAATAAATAAATAAATTAAATAAAATTATATAGCCTATATTACTTTTGATTTTGACCTTTAAAACAACCCTGGAATGTTCTTTTCAAGTTAACTTTTTCCTGTGAGACATACAAATATCTACCTCTAGGGGGCATTTACTGAGTGAGTCGACTCCTTGAATCTCATTTTTCAAGACATTATCCTCTCCTGCAATCTTTAGGATTTTTTGTTTTGTTTTTGTGAAATAAATAAAAATAATTAAAGAAGGTACAATGTGACTAGGCTGTCTATGTGCTTCAGCCATTAGCCATTGAACTGTTATTCAGATAAATTACAACAATGATCATTAGACCCATCATTCCACTTGGGATGTAAACTACACATACTTTAGTAAGTCAATATAAAACAAAATAAATAAATATGAATAAATACTACTCTGTCTGTCTATAGCACCAAATACCAACTCAATTCACCATGGATTTAATATACACGGTTGCAACCATTATAGCCAACTACATGCATGTGCAAACGCTCAAAAAATCATTTAAATACTTTTATTGAACATTTGATTGGGAATATCATTTAAGGCAGGGGTAGGCAAATTCAGTCCTGGAGGGCCAGTGTCCTGCAGAGTTTAGCTTCAACCCTAATCAAACACACCTGAAGAAGCTAATCAATGTCTTCAAGATCACTAGAAAGTTACAGGCAGGTGTATTTGATATGGGTTGGAGCTAAACTCTGCCCTCCAGTACTGAATTTGCCTACCCCTGATTTAAGGTAACATATTTTAAATAGTCTTTGTGATGTACTTATTATATTGAAAAAAAAAAAAAAAAGATTTGTGTAGGCTGTCAACTTTAAACAACTTTATTTTGTTTTTATTATCTGTACTGCTTTCAAATCTCTTTTTTTACATGTTTATGTAATTAGCTGTGTTTACAGAAATGTACAAAAAAATATTTAAAGGCTCATTTCATTTCATGTGCTAATATCTATTTTAATCATTTTTTTCAATCAAGGAATGTTTATTATATTTGTTGTGATATTCAGTTCAACTGTAATTAAGCACATATTAATGCCTTATTCTACATCCCTAATCCTACCCGATACCTAAACTTAACTAAACTACCGCACTAACTATTAATAAGCAGCAAATTTATTGAGGGAAAGGTTAGGTAATAGTTAAGTGTTCATTAATTCTAAAGTTAAAAAAATTGTTGAGTGTGTTTGCAGAGTCCGAAACAACAAGTAAATACTAAACAAACACTACATTAAACAAACACTGAAGTAAAAATACTGAAATTTCTCGCAAAATATCATATTCTTTGTTTTATTTACAACTTTTTCAACAGTTGTCTAATACCCATATCCACTTTCAGATAAATGAAAGCAAGGCAGTGAAAAGTTTACTATTTCTACTTGCAAATGTCAAAACACAAACTGTTTTATGCAGCTTCAACTAAAAAAGTTGCTGGAACAGTATTGAACACACAGTACTTCCATCCCCTCAGAGCCTCACTTCCACTCTCATCTGAAATCAAATATGGCGCTACACTGACTAAGGCCTATGGCTCACTGCTCTGATACCATGTGCTGCATTATTCATAAACATGAGCATTTGCACATGCATGCACATAACACGCACTCTTGCTTTTTCTGTTCAGCACACAAAGAAGAGAGTCTTTACGTTCAATAATTCAGCAGAGAGAGACAGCAGCTGGCCTCCCTCAACACTATCTTATAATAGACCCCAGTGCACATGCTCAGACCTTGAGCTTGTGGGTAACATGGGTGGGCGTCAGCAGAATCATCCAGATCAATTCACATTAATTCAAAGTGCTTATAACTGCCTAGATGGGTGTGGTGCATAGCTACTGAGTTTATATATGCGTGCATGTATATGTTTCCCTGTCTAGATGAGACTGAACTTGCAGTATTTGGGATTGGGTGTGTCCAAATCATTGAGTAAACGCCAATACCGCCCTCTTTTTAATACCACATGAAGTCTTGTCAATGGTAAAATGGCTATTTGTGTGTAAACACTGTTGCGGTTTCACACGGTTTTGTCTGCTGGGGTGGTTTGATATGACAACCTCTACCTCAACCAATGGTGTGAGTTTGGGCTGGAACTACCTGTCTGATCTAACAATAGCTGGAGATAGCTGTCATTAGTAGTGTATGCTAAGGAAAAACATACTATTAATCCTGCTTGTGGTTAGAGATTTTGAACGAGAGATACCTCTTTGTGGGTTTGTGAGGAGCCTTCTGATTTAGGGTTTTCAATTGACTAATCATAAAAGGGCATAAACACTTCATAGAATTACAATGAAGAAAAGACCTGATAGAGATCAGAATATCACATAGACTTGGAAATTACACGATTCACTCACCATCTTTTTTTGGATACTGGACAAAACAGAAAACACCCCTGATGCTACAGCTACCATCTGGCCATATGATATCTGATTCAGCCTGATATTTGCTCCACTTTGCTCTTTCGGAAAATGCAGAGTCAGTAACTTCACTCCTCTGCTGTAGTCATACTATTCAGATCTCCCTTTTCTGCTGAGCTAAAGCTCTTCTGCTCATTTGGCCCTAGCTGTCCAAGTTTTATTACCCATCCAGTGATTTTTAAATGAAATGTAGAGGCTTTTAATGCATTGTTTGGCCAGGGCTCCACATCAGGGAACTTATGTGGATATCCTCTCTGACAACTCAAGGAGAAGAAGGAGGAGAGAGAAAGAAAGAGAGAGAGAGAGAAGGATTAAGAGGTCTAGTGAAATTTTCAGTAGAGCCGCTACAGAGACTAATGACGCATTCACGCACACGCAGTCCCATGCAGCTTGGCACACGCCCCATACCTGCCAGAAGTCCTGCAGAGAGGGAGGGGTGCACAGAAAGGGGGAGGGGGGTCCATAGGGATGGATGGAGAAGTAAAAAGATGGCAGAGGAGAGAATGACGGGGTTTATTGGTTAGATGGACACAGAAAGAGCTGAAAGAGCACAAATTAATCACGGTCACCACAAACGCAACAAAACAATTATATCCTCGAAAAATAAAACAAAACAAAAAAACTATGCAGGACATCTCGATGCCTAGAGGAACAATGAATTCAT
This sequence comes from Enteromius paludinosus, assembly GCA_032361165.1. Classification (NCBI taxonomy): domain Eukaryota; kingdom Metazoa; phylum Chordata; class Actinopteri; order Cypriniformes; family Cyprinidae; genus Enteromius; species Enteromius paludinosus. The sequence continues at coordinate 785,851 of JAUMHQ010000070.1, forward strand.
GTGTTAAAAGTGATTGAACACAGATATACAGTTACATGTTCATACAGATAATTACATAGTATCAGTGTTGGGGAGCAATCAGCTACAAGTATCGATGCTACAAAGGCTGGGAACCGAGACCCAAATTGTTGTGAAAGACTGAAAAAATCTTTACTTGAACTCATTAGCCATAGGTTTGAATCGGTCTATTGGCGTCCTCGCTGCTTCAACCAGAGGGAGCGAATCAAGTTATTATTCACATTAACTCTAAATATAAATTACGTGGGTGACCAACAGAAAGCCTGACTTCTGACATCTGAGCGATTTGCCAGCAACATTTCACAAATGCTTGGGTGAACACACCTTTACAAACTGCTAATGGTTTTCCCAAAAGCTTCTGTGCAACATTGTGCCTTTTTATCATATTTGCCAAATTTTCTAATGAGTGATAATAGGTTTATTTGTGTAAAATTATGAACTCAAAAGGGTTAGTCCTCGCAAAAAACTACCATTAATTACTCATGTCGTTCCAAACCCATTAGACCCATTGGAACACAGAATAAGATGTTTAATGAAATCTGAGAGCTTTCTAGCATGTCAGGCATGTTTGTTTTCTAGGTGCACAAAAAGTATTCTTTTAGCTTCATAACATTACAGTTGAACCACTGATCATGGACTATTTTAACAATGTCCTCAACACCTTTCTGGGCTTTTAACATGCCAGAAAGCTCTTGTATTTCACCAAAAAAATATCTTAATTTGTGAACAAAGGTCTGATGGGCTTGGAACAACATGAGGGCGCCATAATCAATGGCAGCATTTTCATTTTTGGGTGAACTATCCCTTTAAAGCATGATTGTGTATAGATAGACTGACTAGGGGTTTCATCTTGATGAACTAGTTTTAAAGTTGCTTCCCCAACACTAATGTCATATTGTTGGAAAACATACAGTGTTTGCAAAATGCTCATTAAAATGGGCTGAAGGGAACACACACACTCTCTCTCACACACACACTAACACACACAACCCGTTTTGGCTGTGAAAGTCACACTTGCAAAGCACCAGCTGCGATGACCTGCAAAATACTGTGGATAGATGATGAACAAGAAGGTTAAAAGTGCTGGTGTGTTCACACGCTCACAGAAAGCAAAACAACAACACAAGAGTGTTTGTTAGCATAGTGCACCCATGCGCTAACTTGCTAAAAATGCCGTTCCTGGAATTTCATTACTCCATCCAGGATTTAGTGGCCATGGAGACACGAGGAAATATGGAAGACCATGACAGGGAGATGGATCCAGCAGTCCTGCCGGGAGGCCGTATGGAGCAACCAGCCACCATACTTGACAGAAATATATGAAGAAATAAGATGACATATTCTACATCCCTAAGGCCAACAACACCCAGGGGAACAAAATGAGAAGAAAAAAAGAGATAGAGGGAAATGGAAATGGAAAGAAGGCATATATCACACAATGTGGAAGTGGAATTCTGTCAGTACAGTACAAAAACAAAGGCTATAGATCTAAGACCTTATGCATTTATATAGGGCTGAGGAACGAAAAGAAGATTTCACCATAGTTCTCACCAAAATGCAACAGCTACCACAATTACTTTTACTAATATTAATATATATATATATATACACACACACACGCATGCATATTTATATATACATTACATACACATACATATAATCAAACGATTCATTGTGATTGATAGCATCCTAAATAAAAGTTTGTTGGTTCTTGGAAGATAAATGTATAATGGTAGAATTTGTAAAGTTTAGTTTAAAACCTCCAAAGGCTCAACCAATGATGTTGGCTTTGGGGCGGGACTATCAGTGCAGTACAACCCACAGCAGGTAGGGAAGTGTTTGCGAAATCTGTTTAAAACAGATATGATTTGTCCAATTCCATTTAAATAGCAGAAGAAGAAAAAAATAGTTTCTCATTTATTATGAATTTGGAGTAAAATATGACATGTTCTTGACATGTTGCTGAGATTTACTTTAAAAATCATAATAGAAAAATAGAGCTGATCAAGAAAACATCATGCATGGTTAAAAAGCAACTGTGTGACCTTGAGCATACTTCTGAAGCTTGCATGTACAGTGGATAGACAGAAAGAAAAACCTGGTGTGATTTATCATCATCTGACCTGAGACTGATTCACCAACTCATTACTACTAATGTGCAAGCAAATACACCTCGTTAAATTGTGTGTGCAAACAGCACAAGCAGTCATTAAGTTACCCATCCCAGTCCAGAGATCAGCCTGTTCAAAAGGTACACCTGTACTGTGACAGCTGCTCTCTGACCGGGTCATTTGACAAATGTTCCCTCTTAATGACTTCGGAGTCAAGAGTCTATTTTCTGACACCACAAACAACCCTGTAAAAAAAAGACTATGAATGCTTGTAATACTGGTGGACTTAAGCCATGACCACACCTGAAATTTAGGGTGCTTTCACATCTGTGGTTGGGTTCATTTGGTCCGGACCAAGGGCAACAAATGATACATTGTAGCATTTTTCTGCCGTTTTGGGTCCTTTTCACACC
>JAUMHQ010000070.1:801649-812119 GCA_032361165.1 Enteromius paludinosus
TATATATATATACACACAAAAGTAGAAACAAAGTGCATACTATTTAATGAAGTCAAATCAATGAATATAATGTCATCATTGATTTTACAGGTGGTATATTGATTTATTTTTTTTATATGGTTTATGGCACAGAATGTGTCAAAAAAGGCAAAATAGTTGTTTTGGATTTTAAGTTGTGGGCTGCTTTCCATTTCACTTTAAACATACACCCACTTACTTCCCTAAGCGCTTCTCTTGAGGGGAATCCCTGAGAAGTAGTAGTTTCTGCTGAAAGATCCTCAAACTGTCACATTTTGAGTCGACTCATATGTATGCTTTGGGCAGCTGCATTTCATAACTTTGATTGTGACATCACTGAGGACCTGCACTGAACCTGCACCCGTTGGTTGTAAATAATAAATCAGAATCGTAGCAGATTCCTAGGGATCAAGGGCTTAGGCTGCTCTGTTTCTGCAGTAGTGGGCACTAGAGCATGTTCAGGAGACATAAGCAGGTCAGCGAAGTGAAGGGCATAACAACTGTGAAGCGTTTGGCAGATGAGCACGACCCTGTCAACTAGTACTCAGGGTCAACACTGTGACAAAGGTTTGAATTTCACACTACAGCGCCATCTGTCTGTGGGGTAGATTTCAGTTTTCTTTCTTTACTGCTGCGTTAATCATGGCAAGTCAAAAAGCCTCCAAGGGATGTTACAGACTTGGATTAGAGCACAGGAAATGAGTGAGGAAGTCACAACGCTCCAGAGCCAGTGGCTAACAGTGTATTTATGAGTGTGTAAACCAGGGGTGCCCAAAATCAAACACACCCAAAGCAACTTTCCAGGACAGTCGATTGCCAGGAGCAGGGTTGGGCACCCCTGGTGTAAAGCTTAGAGCCATTTACAAATACAGAAGAGTTAAGCACGAATAGACATGAGTAATGTGTGATGTTTGTATATATGAGCACGACAGGGTTGTGCACCGTTCAGAATTCATTTGAATGCCTTTCAAACTGAATTTGAATTTGAAATGATGCAGTGAGCAGTTTGTAGAATTTGAATTTAGAATTGAATTAAGTTGAATTAAAACAAAATTAAATTGCACTAGTTTACTGCTGAAAGTACTTTTTTTTTTAAATGTTGAATCTGAGAAAATACTTATAACAGTAGTTTTAACTGAGAGAAAAAAATAATAATATTCATTTTGATTCTCAGCTGACTGCTGAATTTCTTTTCAATTCTGTAAATGTCTCTTCCTGTGAATCAAATTGAATATCCTGTCTAATGAGGCCAGTTAGAATAGTCAGTTCTGAACTTTGTCCAACCCTGATCAAGAAAGACTGAAACTCACTCTCTGGCTGTTTCTCATTGGGCGTGATGGAGCGCACAAAGTCCTGTGGTGTCATGTACACCTCTGCGTCTCCATGCTCATTGATGATCTTCAGGGTGGCAAAGTAGCGAAATATCTTGTCTGGGGTGGAGTAAGCTCTGATCCGGTTCTCATACTCCATCACCTGTATCAAACACACACAGAAACACACACTTATCAGTGTTGAGAACTAACTAACTTTCTCTTTTATACTATATAAAGAACATCTAAAGTGCCTTGAAACACACACAGTTATTCTGTTTTCTCGTCATTTTAACTGAATCAGGAACCATATATCTTTGGCCCCAATGCAAGCATATTTACACTAGGGCTGGGCGATTTATTTACACTGATTTGAAATTAAGATTTGATGAAAAGCCGAAGTCTGAAGTGACGGCAAAAAAATAATTGATCAATTTTGGCGTAAGTGACGAACTGCAAGCTCTGGATGCTTTTATCTTCTACATGTGAACTTTGGCACTGTTTTGAAGCACACTGGCTTACATATAACCTTAAAACTGACATATTGATGCTAACACCCAAAAAATGTTTAAGTGACCCTATTATGCAAATTCCAATATTGCCTTTAATGCAGTGTGCAACGTATGTGAATGTGAACTAGCTGAAAAAGTTTTAAATCTCAAAGTGCATAATAAATAAATAAATGTATTGTCTCCCAAATAATGAATTAACTCGATCTTCTCTCGCCTGCTCGTGCGAACACTGTTTTTGTCATTTTTGTCAGTCGTGGGGCGGGGCTTGGTGTTTTAGTTACAACTAAACAAACCCCCACCCCACCCAACAATCGTCCATCATGCCATCGTCCATCGCGATGTTTCACATTAGACATCGTACGATGCCAAATTGGTCGACATCGCCCAACTCTACTCTATACAGCCTAAACAAGTAATTAGTAATTCGAATCCCACTTCCGTTACAGCTACAGGTAACGGCGTTACACATCTGCATAATTCCCACCTATGTTGTACGTTGACAGGCTAAGAACAACCTGACCCTGCCCACAAACATGTAATTTTACTGAAAACTGCTGTACATGGTAGATCAAATCACAACAGACTGGGCCATCTGACCAATCAGAGTGGAGAAAGCTCATGGAAAAGAGAGGTTTATAGAGACAGAGTCTTAGGCCCTTATCCCTACACTGATGTATCTCAATTCTCTTTTGTTTGGAGGGGTAGGGGGAAGGGGAAGGGCTAGATAGCCCTCCAAACGAAGGGCTAAGATAAATTTCCAACATGGCTGCTCACTCGAACAAGAAGACCCATAAATGTAAGTCATTTTTGCCATTAATATGGATTTTTCAGAAAATTTTTAATTATATGCATATTACCATCGGTCTTGTGTTTGTGTTTATGCTGATGTTCTGTAAACAAACATTTGCACAAAAAAAAAAAAATCGGTGGATCTAGCGAAAAGCACCGATTGCACAATATTAGGAAATATATTTTTATGTCATATACCCGGTGACTTGACTGCATGTGGTAACGCATTTTGTTTTGCTTACAGCCATATGTGTACATGTTAATGAACGGCGCTTACATCGGCGCATGTCCTCTAACGGTAGGAGCTAGTGACAATGGATGATGACGTATAACAGTGTAGTAGTGGTGTCCCATTTCTAAGGGGAACATTTTTAACCCTTCCCCTTTCCACTTCATTTCATTTTCATTACAGTGTGGGGGGCACTTAAATTTTTATTTCACATGGACTTCAACAACCATTTTAATAAATCACTAAATCATAGTTTGACTTTACAAAGCATTTAAAATGAGGAGAATATTCCGATCTAAACTATTTATTTATTGGGAAGTAAGTGGACGTTTAATAACAAATTGGTGTCGGGTGGTTTCAGAAAAAGTGTTACAAAATTTTTATGTGAGCTGATTTAAGACAAATTAGAAATAAAAAGCCTGCTATGCATTAAAGTGTACTGGGACTTACAGACAGAAGTCTTAAAGCAATATTTTGAGTTGGGTCAAGGTTTGAGGTTCTAAATATATGTGTGATCCTAAAATACCCAAGGCAAGTCAGTGCACTCTGTGTCCATCCTGGTAACAACTGGGGCAGTTGTAAGAGTCATTAGTGGAAAAGAAGCTGTGAAGTAGTAGTGAAATCTGAAAGCTATATAGCACTTTGTGAACAACTTTATCTTATGTAAGGTAGCACCAAATAAATAATATTATATTAAAATATAATACACAGCATGCTAAATAGACATAGCCTGCCAAGGCTGGTCATTTACATAACTAAATCTAACCCTCTGATCATTAGAATAACCTGTCATTATGGCTGTCATATCAGCCAAACAATGGCAAAACAGCAGCCAATTTTGCTTTGAGTTATGAATCAAGAACAGTCTAAAAGTTATTAATAGCCTGAGGCAACATGGCATATACTAACGGAAAAATCATCCATTGCAGGTTGGCTATAAAAGTAAAATGCTGCATAATTTCTCTTGTGCATGAAAATGTCCAGTTTGTGTATTGAAATATTTAGACAATAACTGTCCATTAAATCATGTGATCATGTGAGACTGACAAAATTAATTGAATGGATAGCAAAGAGCAATGTTCTATTATATGAATAAATTATGTGTGTGATGTCTATTAAACGATTTTTTTTGGCCTCAATGTAATATTTTAAATGATCTTTAATCAGGGACATTTATTCATTATATCATGCCATTAAAATATTGAACTGATAGACAATCATTAATTGAGACCATTTGAATTTTTTTAATTAGAGCCATTACTGTAGTTTGCATCTCTTATTGTGATGGATGTGTCTCTATTTTTAAACAAAGACCATCAAAATGAGCAGCAAAAGAGGTCAGTTTCATCATTCTCATTCAGCCTTTGATGATGCGCTTTTCCACTATCTAGCCGTCTTTTGCAAATGCCCATTTTGCGAGTGACTCATTATGCAGGCTACTGTAGGCTAATTAACGCAATTTTCGAAGCTAATTGAGTGTCAGTTTGCGTGCCGCTATTATACAACGGCAGTGATTGTAATTGCAAGATGAAGTGACGATAATTTGGAGTTTAGGATACTGCCTGAATGCCAGCAGTAAGTGATGCTTGTGATGCTGAAACTATACTTGTCAATCAAAGCCTAAAATTCCTGAGGTCACTGCGCACCACTGCTAATTTATTTATTTATTTTTTTATACTTGTGTAGAACGCAACTTGGTAACTGCATTGGGCCTCACCATTATTTGGCACAATAAGTGTTGTGTTTTTAAGATGCCATGTCAAAACGTCAAGTAAAAAAATTGTCCAAGTGCTAAAAACTCATGTGAAGCCTTTGCCTAATAGTGTTGGAGTCCATTGACTTTTAATACACAGACAAAATTTGTTTTATTGTGTGTGTACTGATACTTCCTTCAGGAAATGCTCGTACTTTATTTTAAGGTCCAGTTCACCCTCGAGTACAGTAGTTCCAAATCTGTATTTTTTCTACAATGGAATTCAATGGTGAATGATGACAGAATTTTCATTTTTGGGTGAACCGTTCCTTTAACAACCCATTAACTATGAATTTGTTTCAATAAACTCCTCATTTGCTCTTTTTAAATAGTTAGTAGGCTAGTTGTTAAGTTTAAGTATTGGGTAGGATTATGATTGTAGAATATGATCGTGCAGAATATGTGCTTTGTAAGTACTAACAGTAATAATCAGGCAAATAAGGCAACTAGTTAACAGTGAGAATTTTTTTGCTATATTAAAGTGTTACTAAAATGCTACGGTAGTTTTTCTTTTAAAGTGATTTTGAAATATTAAAAGGTCATGATTACATGAGTAGGCATTTACAGAGAGTTACATTTCATATCATACTCTTCCAGCATTTAAGCATGTGCTATGCCAAAGTAAAAGCTGCAAAGTGATCCAGGCATTGAAGCAGGCGGCTCAAATGTCTCTAAAATAATAATAGCAGAATATGATGCATGCTGCCTGTCTGTTTAATGAGAGCAAATGTGCACAACTTGCATACTGCTGCTCTTTACATCACTAACTGCCATCTGTATGACATCATTCATAGAGAAAGAGGCTTGTGTGTGTGGGGGCATGCGTCACGGCTCAGGCTCTGTTTCAGATGGAAACGCTGTGTGTCATAGAAACAGACAGGTTGGCATCTAACTGGCACCCACAGTGGGCTGGCAGTGATGCCAGATGACATTGGCAAACCAATGAGGGGAACAGAGGAAAAAAAGGCACAAGAACCAAAGCAAGGAATTACTTAGCAGTAGAGCCCGACCGATAAAGGATTTTGAAGGCCGATACTGATACAAATATTTGTTGGTTTTAAAATCCGATATTCCGATAAATCGGCCGATATTTGATTATTATTTTTTTTTTATTTCAGAAACGTGCAACAAAACATTAACAGATTTCCCTAACATTAGTTATTTATGAGTTTTAACTAACATAATATGATAATGCATTTTAAAAAGAAACATGTTTCTTTTATGGTCACAACAGAACAGAGGAACATCAAAATATATTCAAGTTCTGATAAATAAAATGTATAAAAATACAAACTTAAGATATGAAACGTAAAGTCCTTTGAACAGAAACACTAAAACAACAACCCCCAAATCAAAGTGACCAGTTTTAAAAGACTTGGTAAGCTTCATAAATATAACTTTGAATAGGACTGGAGACAAATTCTGTTAAGTTCTGATAAATAACCACAACTGCAAAATATAAATTGCTAACAGTATATGAGGTAGTGTAATAGAACTCTCCTAAACACATGAGGTGTTCTTAGTGATCTTGTCATGTCACTATATGAACATTAATTTTTACTTTTTACTTAGAAACACGAGCATGTTAAACTTTTCAGGTTATGTCTTGTACATGTCTGGCAGCACAGGAAAAACGTGATCGTGACGGCACAGTGTCTGTCGAGAGTTTTAATGAGGTGTTTAAACCCGCTTCGCTCCACTGTAGCCAAGGGACTCATATCCTTTGCGATGTACAGAGACTGGAAGCGCCTGGCGTGACGTGAATTCGCGTTTGCAGTGAAGTGAATTTGGCGTGCGAATGAAGTGAGTGAGCTTAAAATGTTCAAGCGTCCAACTAGGCGTGAATAGCATGATCTATTTGTGCAAGTCACGTCTGGTGTGAACGCAGGGTAACGTAACGGAGCGGGTCACGTGACTCCACATGCTGTAGTGTTTTTAAAGGGAAAGTAATCGAAATAATCGACCTGGAAATATTTGATCGATTATATGTTCTGAATGTTGATTACTTTTCAATTAATTGCCCAGCCCTAAGTTTCGTCCATTTTTATTTTATCTTTAAAATATTCATTCATCGGCCACTATAAATGCAGATACCCATAGTTTGGAAAATGCCTAATATCGGCCGATAATAACGGCCTGCTGATATATCGATCGGGCTCTACTTAGCAGCATACATCACACAGTTAAAATTAAGCTGAAGCAAGGCTTTACAATTGTTGGTTACAAAAGTTGGTTATCTGATCATTTTTAATATAGATGTCAATTTCCACCACTGAATCAAAGTAAAAGAAATAAATAACAACAACCTCACCCTTATACCTTTGTATGGGATGTAATGGTTGCAAATAAACTACATTTCATATTTTTTCATAAGATGTTTTTAAAAATATGCTAATATATAAAAACTAAGGTGTATAAAAAAAGTATGTAATGTAATACATTTTTTTTTTCTGCGTTCGGCAGCGACATATGTTGAAGCACACTGTGCTGACTGCATTGTCACAAGAACATCCCAGCTGAAGATAATGAGGAAATTACATCGCTCCCTTAGACCAGTGCATTCCAAACGACTAAATAATGCCACGCACGTGTCCTGCTCATTTCAAAGTCCCCAACAAGCGGAAAAGGATGATCACTTTGATTTGGAAAATGCCTGTGAACCGCTCGATACAGAATTATACCCCTATCGCTACAACCCTAATATAATTTCTTATTATGACTTTTATAATTTATGACTTTTTTCTCACAACTGAGTTACAAATTCTTACAATTGCGAGTTTATATTTCACAATTCTGTATTTGCTGGGTCAATTAACATGTTAGGAATTAAAACAAAAATGTCTAAGGCTGTGACTAATTAACATTGCAAAAAATTATTTTATTAATTTGTATGCAAATATTATAATGCTGTAATTCATTTCATATGTAAAAAGAGTGTTTATTGTGCACAGAGGTACAGCGTTATTTCTACAGTGGAGGCTATTTTACAAATTTAATTTATAGTTTCAATATTATTTATAACAATCCTGAGGTCGTCTACACACTCAGTAAAGTTTAAACCTCAAAAGTGTCATTTTTGCACCAAATAGTTTTCAACTGGACCAATTTCCCATCTAACAGATGGCCCTGAACCTGGAGCCATTGTGGCTGTGTCGGGCAGGCCAGATGCTCAAAAGAAAGAAAAAAAATGTTTTAATAGTACCACAGAGACACTATGTTTACACTTTCAGGGGAATCACTTATGAATCGTTTACCGATTGTTGTCTCTGAATAAAAACATTATAGCCATAAAAATGTTAGCATAATGTGATGCAATTTGCAGAGCTGTTCCTGCACGAAGGAATTAAAAGTATGTTATTATTTTTCCATTGACTGTTAATGAAGCCAAAGTCCAAATTGTATTTTGGACAAAGGAAAAAAAAATCATTCTGAAAGAAATTGTTCATCTGAACTAATTCAAACAAGATGAGAGTTTTGAGTGAGATTGGGACAGGACATGGATGAGATGGAAGTATTTCAAAAAGTATTTCCTTATTAGTTTCTTCTTATAATATTCCAATTCCTGAGTGCCTTAAGAAGATTACCAATATGACACTTCAAAAGGAGTCTTTTTGATGGGGACACTCAAAAATGACACTGGTAATTCTGGGAACACAACAAAAGGAACATGTTACCAAAATACACAGTGGGATTAAATATGAGCAGAATAAACTATATACAAATGCAAGTAAAGGAATGAAATATCTATGTCATGCGGTCATGCCATATCAGATCATTTTGAATTAGTAGTTAATCTATGAATATTATTTTTGCAATTTGCAAACGAGTACTCTAACAAATCCCCTGTTACAATGCTGTCACCGTTACTGACAATAAAATGCAGCACTACTTTCATTTATCATAGGCTCAGTTCATCTTAATGGACGCGCTACATGTAACTGGTATTCTTTGTTGTATTTTCCTTTCAGAGTTTCTATGGAATTCTTTAGCTGTTAAGAACTGGGGGTTTCTCTGGTAATGGAACTAATGTGCTGACAACAATCTTATTGGCTGACGCTTACCTATTGTTGTCCCCGTTTTAATTTATTATTATTATTTGATTTTAATTAGTGTCCTTTTCATTCATTCCACATTTATATTAAGAGCATTCAAGTTATTTGACAAATTTGAATAGTTACTTTCCTTGTTAATGAGTTACTTTTAAAGTGATGTAACTCAGTTACTATTTGTGAGAAGTAACTATCGTATAACAAAATGACTTTTTTTAAAGTAATGTGCCCAACACTGCTTACAACTATAAGTCGTCCAATTTTACAAAGAAATTGGTTTGGTTTGTGTTTCAAGAATGAGCCCTATTGGTTGAAGATGTGGCCTGGAGGGCAGTGCTTGTGTAAACAGAGACAGCCGTCTAATCTACCCCACTGCATGATGAATGGCCTCATCCATCAAAGGCAGAGCCCCACCATCCTACAGCGAATCAACTTCACTCTTAATGTGCTGCTGGTTTGATGTATGCTGTTTATTTTAATATGGCATCCATATTTCAGAGAATACCTAAATTCCCTCCCGGTTTCTCAGCTTCTGATGAAATGTGATGATTAGGTTCTAAACAAAAAGGTCTGAACCACTGCCATCCGCTGCAGCGTCTAGCTATTTTAGGACACGGAGTAGCAAAAATAAATCACGCTGATAAATTCAAGCCTTTTTAAAAGAATGCATACACAAAAACAACCACAGGATATCGCCTAAGTAACCATGTCGAGAAATTCAATCAGTGAACAACCGTCATCCACAAGGATGTGTAAAAGCCAAAACCAATTATGGTGATAAATAGGCCCGACCTACACAGTGCTATACGCCATACTGCACAATCCAAATAAACAACATGAATCTACAAAATGTTTAGCGAACACAAATAACAGTGGTGCTACTGGACAGACAGGTCTGATTGTTCGAGTGGGAATTCCTCTTCGACTGTGACGGCGTCCAGCAGTAGAGCTTCTGTTTCGAAGAAATATGCTGAACGCTCAAATGCCAAATTTTATTGCAGTTGCCTAAAGATATAAGTCGGTTCCCTTTCATGCTTCAAAATGTTTGAAAACGATTATCTATATGAATCGAGTGCTTTGATAGGTGGACCCTGATTCTTCTAATCTCACACTGAATATCTGCAGAGGTGTTATGATCATGCTAGCTTGGATATATGGGGATGTGCAAATGTCTGATTTCATACAGAACTGCCAGTTCTCTCTCAGTAAGACTTTTATGATAATGCACTAAACAAGAATCTGAAAAAAATAAATAATTGTAACGTGCGTAAATGAATCCAACCACCCCTATAGATTTAAGTTTCACTTTCCATAATCCGTGACCAAGAGAGGAGCGTCTTGGTGGCAGGGGTATAAAACTTTAACGAGACTTAAACTAACACAGGCAGAGTGAAAGACTAGAACGTGTCAGGCGTGTTTTACTACACATGTGCGCTTTATTGGACTACTTTTAGACTACTGAACAAAAACATCTACCTATACTCGCATTTTAACACTTGAAAGAGCCAGGATACTTCATATAACTCCAATTGGATTCATCTGAAAGAAGAAAGCCATATACACCTAAGAGAGGGCTGCACAATTCAGACCTGCAAACTCATCAGAGATTAAGTATCTGAATAAGATCTACTCTGAACAATACATTGAATTACATTAAATAAAGACAAAGAAAATCAAGCTAATGAAACAATACCTAACATATGGTCCCATGCCATGTCTCTAGTCAAGTGAAAGAATCATCTTATAACAGGCATCCAATACTGACTTCCGGAAAAGGGGAATAACCAATGACATTTGAGATTACAACTAA
>JAUMHQ010000070.1:835266-846980 GCA_032361165.1 Enteromius paludinosus
TGTTACATGTAATGTTGTTAAATGAATGTTTATTGCACATTTCAGTTTAATAATTCTTACCATGATGGTGTTTAGTGCTTGTGTGAATCACATGTTATTCAAAAGCTATTTGTGAGGAGGTTTTGTTTGTCATATGACTTTCTTATTACCACCTGCATTTGATGGTTATAAATGTATTTTAAAGGTACAAAATAGATTTCACTTCTTTAATAGGTTGTTATATTAACATTATACCAGTTATTGTGGCTTATTATTAGATATTACGGGTTTTAAACCGTAAAACAAAAAAGATTGATACTGTATTTTTCATGGTTTTATTCTGGTAACCACAGCTGCCAGTTTTTTACCGTACGTATAACAGATTTTTTTTACAGTGTAGGGCCAAATTCTAGGGTTGTACATGGACCTGTAAAACCATTTCTGGGCATTTTTTCCCCTTACCTAAGCTACATACCTTCTATGTACATACATATGATTTTGATAAAAACTGTTGATGCCATTGCGTTCTGTTGATTGTATAAGATACCTTTTACAATTTGTATTTGAAATAAAAAAGGCAACATTAAAGGCAATAATTCAGGCTTATTTCTTGGTGCTTTTAACTACAAGCCACAAAAAACAGCAATAAACCACTCCTTAAGGGCGAGGGAGGAACCAAGGCTCAAAGGTAACACAAATCCCATCTGACCAACCTTGGAGAATCACTCCCCGGAAAACAGTTGTTAATATAGGTTCAAAGATAGTAAAACATAGAACATCAGCATAAGGATGTATGCGATTATCTGTGATTTACGTGAAATTGTTAATGAATGACAAGGTAGATTCATGAGAACAATCAATAACAGCCATCTGTTTCTACAGAAGTTGTGTAACACGCATAGATACATGTAAAACAAAAGTGCAACCCATCTGTCACTGCGTAATCTAAATAATTGATTAGTGATCTTTTGGAGTAGTTCTAGTGTGTATGCGCTATAGTCTTATACGTGGTAGACGAACACTCTTTGGTTTAACCCTGGAATGTGTAGCAACAGTTTACAGGGTGTGACCTACCATGCAACCTTTGAACAGACAAAAACACACATGTTTGGAAGCCTCAATTGTGTTTGGCTGCTTAGTGATCCTTTTGATATCCAAAACAACTAGCTTTACACGAGGACTCATAGAAGTATGCATATGCCAGTAGATTGAATTTCAATGTATATTGTGTTATTGCTTTAAGTGGATTAGGTGCCTTGACAGAGTATGTTAAATGCGGTTTGGCATTTTCTCGCCCTGTAACTCCAAAGAACTGTTTGAAGGACAGACTATTAATAGAGACATAATTATATAATGCACAGGATGGATCAGTTGCCAAGAAGCAAGAATGAATGACACAGTGACACAGTGGCACTGTGGAATGTCAGGTAACCTAGGAGATGATTTAAGACACTTTTTATTGAATGTGGAATATTTTTCATTGAAAAGAAAATGTAAAATTGTCTTTTTGTGAGGCACCCTGCAAAAGTTGGATACAGACTGTTACCTTAGGCTAATGTTTTACTAATTGATCTGAATTTTACTATTTCTTTCAATTGTGCAATCCAACACATTGCTCTCCAAGTCTTGTCAATGCAGTCATAAAAATAATGTCTGCGTCTGAAAGCCTAGACAGCTGACTTGCTTTCTTATCAGGCAATGACTTTGCAGGCAGCGTTTTTGCACGGAGGAACCTCATGATTTTGAACGAGACAGTGTAACAGCTTGATCTACAACAAAATAGAATGAGTTTTGGTGATAACTAAAAGAATATTTAATTAGCCTACTATAATACTGACTTCTTGCTAGAAATAACATCAAAAAGTTACATTTACTCACAAACTGACCACCAAAACAATTTTCCGATGCCATCTATACTTATTATTTTTTTTTTTTAGCGGAATGGAACACACAGGACTGTGGTATATCAAAGGCTTTGAAGGATACATCTTCAAAGTTAAGCAAATTATGCTATTTTTTCCTTCATAGAGAAAGAACATTGGAGCGCGAGCGTCCCGCGCTCTCTGATTGGTCGAACAGACCTTCTCTTCAAGTTGTCAAAACTACAGAATTGCGCGTCTTCTCATTGGACGAAAAGAGTTCCAAGCGGCGCCAGCAGGTAACCGCTCAGCCAATCAACTCGGTCCTTTCATGTTGTCCTAGAGACCGTGGTATTTCAGTCTACGACTTCCTTATACTGACATTTCAGAGTGTGTTATGATATATAACCGTCAGAGTTTCCCTCGTTAGAAATACAAGAGCTTTTGCTTCGAAAGCAGAACTACGGTAACCTGCTTGTGAAACATTTGGGTAGGCTATATGCGTGTCTGCGCGCGTCTGTGTGTAGTGTTGCGTGTGTGTGTATGAAATATTAGCCCAGCCCAGCAGCCCTTCCTATTTCCCCTCCCTTTCCTCCAACAGTCTCAGTCGGTTCGCCCGCAGCACTCGCGTTCTCTCGGCCGGGTTTCACTCCAGAGATGGCTGCGAAAGTGTGTAGATCGGTCCTCCTCCTGTCCCGGAGCAGCGGAGCCGTAGCCTCTTCTGCCTTTCCCGCATTCGGTGTCTCTTCACAGCGACATCATCAGAGCACAAGAACGGTGAGTCCCCGGAATGAAAACCAACCGAGCATGGGTGCCGCTACCGCTGCTGCTGCTGGACAAGGGGAGGGTTGTGAAGGGAGAGATAAGGGGGCTGGGTTCCTCTCTCTGGTAAGGGTTAGATAAAAACAACCCGCCAAGGAAGTGTTTTGGGACGTTTCTGTCCGCATTGAGTGTTTCCGTGCGTTGCACAGTGATGATCAGCAGTGCTGCATCATTAACCAGTGCACTTTCAGTCGAGCTGTACAAGACGTCCCGTTTACCGGAGGCGTTTACACATGTACAGTCCGTGTCACGGCTTGACTTGTGTATGCACATTACATTTGAACTTTGCATGCATGCCGTAGAATCGCACGCGTGCAATCGGATGCGCTCGTGGCGCATGGGTCTCCGTGCATTCCCTTCCAGGATAACCTTGAAAGCAACAGTGGTCTCAACTTTAACGCTGACTCCGAGGCACATCCGTGATTGATTACGTGGCATTGGACCGCTTCAGTCATTTCAAGCATGCAAAGCGTGTTCTTTCAAGGTTTGCCCGAACTGGACGGAGTGTGTGTGAGAGAGTGTGTTTGATTCACTGCAGTGTCCGATTGTGTGTATGTTGATTGAGAGAGAGAGAGTGACAGTGCGGCAGGACTCTTGCGTCCACACAGGATGTTGCGTTCAACGCTTTGAAGACGCGTTATAAAGTTGAACTGTTCTTAACTTGACGCGCCGTCTTAAAAACGCAACGCAACGTCCGACGCATGCGTACTCAGTACAACAAATAAAAAAACAGCGCAGACCTAACGCAAGAATGCGTAACGCCCCCTGCTCGTATGAAGTACTGTCATTGTTGGGTAAAACGAAGCATACACTCCCTCATAGGCATGCATTTCTCCTTCAGTTCTTCGTTTAATTATGTCACTCCTCCTCTTTACTCGCACGCCCCTCCCTTCCTTT
Source organism: Enteromius paludinosus (assembly GCA_032361165.1). Classification (NCBI taxonomy): domain Eukaryota; kingdom Metazoa; phylum Chordata; class Actinopteri; order Cypriniformes; family Cyprinidae; genus Enteromius; species Enteromius paludinosus. The sequence goes on from JAUMHQ010000070.1 coordinate 838,824, forward strand.
CTGCGGGTGTTTCCCGTTTCCAGCGGCAAGCCTGTGGGTTTTCCTTTGAGCAGCAAACTCCAGTGCGCATTGCTCAATGGCGCTCCAGCACGTTTGGAAGCTCGTCAGCTGGAAAGAAAACATACGGGCAGGCTTTGAGACACCATCATAGATTTTGATTTGTTCAGCCTCCATGACTGTCAAGTCAAAGTCAGAAAATGTGAGGAGGAAGGAAAGGAGTTCCCTTCTGTCAAAGCACTGTGGTATTTCCAGGATATAGCTGTTTATAAACTTAGCTTAATGGTTGTGCAGTGATATTCTTTGAATGAAACTAGTGCCCAGTGCCATAGGTAAACATCTACGGATAGCATGGTTGGAAATGGTTTCTTGCCATAGATCTAGATGACTTGGAAATCAAAGTCTAAAATTCAACTAGTTTAGATTACAGCGTACAAATAAATCTGTGCCATACCCCTTGGATTGGCAGACAATCACACCAGCAGATTCTTACATCCTTCTATGGATTAAGCAGTCCCAGTTTGATCACGAGTCTGGTGTGTCTCTATTTATTTCTCTCTGGGCAGTATTGTTTGTGGCTCTGTTGGCATTTATTGTGTTCCCCAAATCAAGCGTGCTTGGCCTCTCAAGGTGCTTGGCTGGCTAAGACACTGCAGTGACAGGTCTCTGACAGCAAGGCCATGCTGCCTTCATCTGTTCATCACATGCTAGCTGAGCAGCAAGTCTCAAAGCACCGTTTCATCATAAACATGATCCAAAGCACAGCTGTGAGGTGTTTAACGAATTGCTGCAGGACTCCGTTTTCCCTGAGGACTATGCACTTCAGTAGAAATAACAAGGCTTTGAGTGTCTAAAAGACTTTGAACCTTAGCTGGACATGAGTGCCATGGTAAAACAACGTCCTCTCGGATCACTAGCTGAAATGCCAATCGTGGTGTCAGATATTTAGCCAGAATCCAGGCCCCTGAGATATGCACTTAACTCTTGTTGGCTTGCTTTTGAATCTCTTCAATAAAACGTCTCCTTGCTGAATGTGGACAAGCAGAGACTACTGGAGAACAAAGTAATATCTAAAGAAGTAGATAACCCTGTTGATCACTGTGGTCCACTCCAGTGGCATATCTTTTTAATCCGGGCAGTGGTTTGAGTTTGAGTGGATTGAGCACATGCAGAGAGTGTGAAAGGTGCTTCAGTGGATGAACCAGCTCCCTTTGCACACCTTAGAGATATTTTAAGAAACATGGAGCATTAGTTTCCAGCCGTATGGAAAAGATCTTTTTCCAGTCATAATAGCTATTGTTTTTGCTCATTTAAAAACATTTGTTATTGGTGTTTAAACTTGTAAATGCATACCAGGGACCACATCATATTGATGAGTAAGTGACTCAAGCAAGTCTGCATGCATAGACTGTATTTCCATCGCTATGGCAGCAAACATAAAACACAATAAAAATAACTAACTTCCTGAATGCAGCAAGATATGTTAAAGCAGTTTAGCCTCGCCTATTCCAACTTTAAAATTTTTTTGGGGTATCAATGATGTTAAGAATGAAGGATCAGCCCAGAACTGCACGGGAGGAGCTGGGCAATGCCGTGAAGAGAGCTGGGACCATCGTTTCCAAGGCTACTATCACTAATACACAAAGACATCATGGTTTAAAAACTTGCATCGCACGGAAGGTTCCCCTGCTTAAGTCAGCCCATGTCCAGGCCCGTCTGAAGTTTGGCAGGGACCATCTGCATGATCCAGAGGAGTCATGGGAAAAAGTCCTGTGGTCAGATGAGACCAAAGTAGAACTATTTGGTCTAAACTCCATTCGCCGTGTTTGGAGGAAGACGAATGATGATGAGTATCATATTTATTATTTTTTAAATTAACTGGATATAAATGATAACCCTTAACAGTTTATTAATCGAGTTCGGATCCAAGTGGTCTGATTAACTGTGGTCATAACTGAGTGGGCAGTTTTGGTGATTTAGTAAGCAGGAACAAAAGAAGGTTGGTCTAGAGATTGAAACTCTCATTGTCCCAGCTGGAAACTCCAGAGACCTGTCTGCCCTAAGACAGCCAGGGGCGAGATGGCAACTCAGAACTGATAGTCCTTAATTATGTTTCAGGCTGTAACATCTGCGTATCTGAAGCGACAATGCTTTAGGAGCTTCTTAACATGTGACATGTTCCTGTGACTTGATATTTGTCTAATTAATATGGTTTTTGGAACACTACTGTGTGTGTTCGGCCTGTCTGTACAGCTGGCAGCTCCATAAAACATTCTCTTATCTGTTAGAAGGAACTCTGTTAGGTTTACAAATTTCTGTTGGCACACGTCTATTCTTTACATTGATAAAAGAGAGCACTGCTATGATAGGAACGCCAACCAGTGTTGTCAAGTTTTTACAGCAAAACCCTTCCAATTGCTACTCACTTTTCAGGGGAAATTCCTGGTAAAAACCGCATTCAGGTGGTGTAACATACACGTTTTTTGGGTTTCTCCCCTGATTTAAGATGATTTCTTGGGGCTTAATATATATAATTGTGGTCGCTTTAACCCACAGACATGAAAACATCCAAAGTAGAAATGGCATCAAAGTTCTGTGGGAAACTGTGGACCTGGCAACGCTGATCTTAAATTTGTTTAGGTGATCATATTGACAATTAGAGTTTTGCAGTCACCCCCTTTGAAGCAAAGTTAAGTGGGACAGTATTTTAGAGTGAATAATTTACAAATCAGCCAAATTATGATGGGATCATTTTTGATGCCCCCCAAAAATATGATTCAGTAATAATTTACACACCATCATGTTATTCTGCCAGTGTATAGTTTACTTTCTTACGTGGAACACACAAAACATTTTTTAAAGATGTATCGGTTTATTGAGTTAATGGAGTCTGGACCCTATCCCGTGGATGAGAATATCTTCTTTTGTGGGGGTTTTGCACTTCTCTACTATAAATGGTAGCATGAATAGTCAGTAATGCTTGTCTAATGTTCAGTATATGGATGCTGATTAGATAGATTAGGATTTTGAGATGGATAATGAATAGTCTTTTAAATGGACATCTCTGTTTTAACAACGGAGCGTGTCTTTTATTCACCATTGAGGAACGTCAGTAAGGGCAAACCTCTGGGCTGAATAATAAGCTCTGAATTATGCAATACTGTTTCTTTATGTCTAATAAAAATATGATCCATTGGTGCAGCGTTCAATTATGGCTTGGTACAGTTGTGCCTTTAATCATTCTAAATCCTTGATGCAGTTTTGTAATAGACAGATAGTATTGCATGCATTTATGCAGGTGTACACTTTTGTGTCCCTGTGTATCTTTCCCCACACAAAATGTTGAAATAAAAGTATTCCGATTATTCATGTGGTTCATAAACAGAAGCATGAGCTGGATCTAATAGAGTGATTAGGACCAAATCAAATGTCAATCCTGATACTTCCATTGAATTGATTTTGAAGTATGTACTGTATGCAGTGGATTCTGTACTATCCATATGCGGCCGCAGACAAAATCTAGTAAGCTGACTTGCGGCTTCATAATTTTATACATTTAAGAAGACTATTACTGCAGTTTTCCATTTACATGTTGCTAGGCTAACAGTCTTTCAGAATGCATACAATTTAGCCAATTGTGGTCCTTTTTAAATTGATTAGCAATATTTTTGGCATTGAATCAATGAAAAATATTATAATAAAATTTTTTCTTGCAGTATCTTGGTTGATTTATTCACAGTGCATTGTAATATTGCAAGCATAAAATAAATAAATTAGACTAAAATATGAAGAACTCTCTTTGTGCCTGTAAAATGCTTTGTAGGCAGCTTACTAGGTTTTGGAACGGAGCCACTGATTCACTTTAAATTGATGTCAAATCACACAATTTATGGTAAATGTAAAGTTCAGCTTTAACTCAAGAAAGACCTTTTCCCTTACCCCAATGTGCAATATTGTGTCGGTAATCAGTTTAAGTATGATAAAATTAGCCGGTTCTGGAGTGCGGCGAGGACATGGGCGTATTTAACATTCTGGGTGACAATATTGAAGGTTATTAGAGCTGCTTTTAGTGTAAGTGCCCTTACATGAAAGCTCGACCTCCTCATTGCTATTGGGCAGCTAGCTGTGCTTTCCTTTTGCCCGTAGGTGCAGGTCATGCTTAATGCAGGCAGTAATGGAGGCCTGTGTGAGTAATATGATGATGGATGAGGAGGCGGTTGGTTACCCCTCTGCTCTGATGTTTCCCCTAGATTCTCAAACTATTACAAAACCTGGCCATCTGATTGGTGGTTGAATATTGGCCACACCGCAGTGTCATTACTTTTGACAGGAAAACAAATCTTTCTGTTCATTGAGGATCTGCATCAGCTCGTTAAATTAGGCTTTTAGACGAAGGTCATCCAAGCTAAGATTCCATTGGGATGCACGCAGACCGTTTACTATAGGTGTGTGTAAGTACTAATTGTTTTTTAAGCTTTAAACATATGTTATATAGGTTTACAGTGATGCATATTTCTAGTCATTGAAGGTCACATTTCCAAGCTGCATGCCAACAGTACATCCGCACCCCCTCTGCTGTTATCACTTCTGCACCTGCTTTCTTTTTATATCCGGACATTGTAAATAACCCTCCTCTGCTTATTTTCAGTATTCAGCTTTGATTTAATTTTACATAACGGTTTCAATTTGATTTGAAGTAGTTCAGAATTTTGAGTACCTCGCTGGAAAACCATAAAAAAGAGTTTAGGGAAAAACAAACTTCCTGTCCAGACCGTAATGTGAGCATCTAAAAAAAATACTGCCTGGTAGACATGAGATTTTAAACCCTGCCATCAGGGTGGGATGCATTTTTTAAGTTGTGGAATGTATCCATGGAATATTAATTACATTAATTTAAGTGTGAAACTGGCAATGAAAAATACTGGCAATGAAGATTTTTGAGTGTTAGCCTATAACTAGGTTGTCATGCTTCCAGGATTTCCACAGTCGCTGTGAATGCAAGTAAATTAATATTAATATATATATTAGAATATATAGACTTGCTCAATGATCTCACTGTTGTAATTGTAGTAATTATGCATAAAACAAGTAAAATCAGTAATTAAGAAAAACATTGAGAAAGGCAGCACATGCAAACTACAGAACACAGATACCAGAGAAGTAAATAATGTTTAAAGTGTGCAGTATCATGAAGCTTATTACACATGATATGTTGTCATGTGTGTTCGCTTTGTGTTAAAACATTGTCAGTACAGGCGTTTTAGAGTGAGGAATGAATTTGACACATGAAGCAACATTACTGTATGGGACGAACACTGGTTTTTGAAATCAAAGACTGCACAGAGTGTCCAGAAAAGATCGTGTCATAAATGTTTGCATATTACTGAGGTTTTGAGTGAGATAACTTGATTAACTATTTGCATTTATAGCCTGTGTCACTCTTATCAGAGGATTTTTTATGACTTGCGTCTTGTATATTAGTCATATGCACCACCAAGTCAGCTATAGCATTACAAGTGGGTGACCAACCACTATTTAGGCTACCTTTTCAATTACACATGACACCTTCCACCTTTGACTTTTACCCTCATTTGTATATAGTGGCCACGTGGAATCAATTAGGATGGATATTATTTAAGCATATTATTATTTTCTATTTTGGTTTTCCTTGTTGGTTTGAGGTCCAAACTGAGAAGGCCCTGTGCAGGTCTGATCAACGTGCAGGGCATTGACATTTGCAGGCTCGTTATATTTGTTTTGCAAATAAAAATTTAAGGGAGACGCAGTATAATGTTCTCTTTGTTGGAGAATGTTAATGAGACCCTGATCGATTGTCGCCAAGGTGGCTGAAGTGGGAATTTAGAAAGTATTAAAAAGTACCTAAAACTTATAAAGTGAAACCATCAGAGAACGTTTAGGGGGAAATAAGTGGAGAAGTGACATGGAATGACCTTGCTAGATGGCTTTGTGGTTGATCTGTTGTAAAGTCAACAGTTCATGTCGAGTGAAGTACTTCTGCCTTTTTTTCAATGTCTGCCATACGTAAATCATCTTCAGTAAACGTAACTCACACAATGGACTTTAATGTTAAATAATTTCACCATGTAATCATCATTAACTCACACTTATGTCATTCTTCTTGAGTGTCTTCCACACAAAAAGACAAATGCTGACAAATGTAGTGGTTACTTTTCCCCATGTATTCAAAGACAATGAGGATCTGAGCTGTGGTTCTCAAGACTGAAATAATATCTGTGTGGGAAAGTACATTTTTGCCTAGTCCGTAGCTTGCATGTTGCAAATTCTAACTTGAGTTTGTTTGGTCTTATTGCATTGGTGCAATATCTTCGTCGTCTTATGTAAGGTGTTGTGTCTAAAGGTGCCTTACTTGCATATGGACGGCAGAAAGAACATTTTCAGTGAATGATGATGGAAATGATTCTTTATAAAAGCTGTCATAGTGGTAGTGGATCATTACATTGACAAGAGTAGCTGGTACCTTCCTCAACATGGATCCTTTCGTGTTAAAAAAAGGGGAAAAAAAAGAATGTCCTACAGGTAAGGGTCAATAAAATGAATTTTCATGTGGGTGAACTGCCCCTTTAAAGTTTTGCTCTTCAGTGAAGCGTGGAAACGGCTTTAAAAACTTCCATAAGTCACCTTCACTGAACCTGTTTTAGTCAATTGAGAACACAATGACAACGGTTGCATGTTTCAAGATGAATAATCATTAACGCAGGGGTTAAGGGAAATCTTTACTCGCATATTATACTGGCTAATTAGTGCAATTAAAATTTCACAAACAAGCCCGGGCATCCACGTGATGACCTGAAATCTGTGTTTGCACCGTAATGAGTTACCACAACATCAGCTCTCTGCCAGACTTACCATCGAGCACTTAGAGAGCACCTTAAACAAACAGGCCAGCTCTGACTGGCTCAGCAGCTGCCATGTTGTTGTGTTTCTGGTCGATTACCCCGGCTGGCCGTTCCTTCAGCATACAGTATAGACAAATGTGAAACCCAAACCGCAGGCTTCTCTGTGACTTCATACCGGCTATCTGATCTCGGTTTGTGTTTTTGGATTGAAAGTGTGTGCGCGTGAATCTGACCCAGATATTCCAAGGACACGGTTGCTTTGCAAGCTCCCATCTGACTTCCTTGTCCTGCCAGGCCTGTCGTGGATCTCTCGGTGGGCTGTCTGCACCATGACCTCCTCCTCCATTGAGTAAAACGGGAATGGGAGGGGAGGCGAACTCTGTGGAGCTTGATCTTGTCCACTTAAGCTCTGCATCCCAACAGGAAATCAATATAATTACACAGAAGCTAAGCATGATTGGGGATGTGGCGGTTGTTCAGGGAGAAAGGTGACCGTAGGAATGAAAAGAATAGGAAGAAATGAAAAGAATGCGGAAAATTTTACCCAGCGGAAAAACAAGAAAAGCACACCATCCATCAAACTGATCTATTGACCTTTGGGGCTTGATTTTATTAACCGTAACAAAGCAGCCTCACACACTGGCCTCCTCTGGAGATGTAAGATTGGAAAACTAAAGCTTAGACAACGACATGTGGATTGCTTTTATATGCCTACGTGTTTTAGACTGTAGGGCTAACTTGGTAGTGGACTCGAGTTTTGATCCACATCATCTTTGAAGTAACAGCTGAGAATCATGACTGATTATCCTGGCTTCCCATGATTTTCAGTCAAAGATTGTGTCTTCTTTTATGTAGACATTGGAGCACCAAAGGAACTCGTTGGTTTAGATCCGATTCTAAACTTTCCTTCTAATTCACTCCGTTACAGTTTGTCGCATAGTGCTCGGTGAGCTTTAAGATCAATCAAAGATTGATCTTCTCCATAATATTTCCTTAGTCAGATTCGCCCACTATTACCTCATGATATGATGAAACACGTTGCGATACATTAGTCACAATTTATGACCATGCATCATGGTATAATTATTTGAGCACAGCTGAAACGGTGCCAAACTTGTCAGAGACAGAAATTAATCTGCCAGATCGGTTTCAACATCTGTCGGATGGTTTTCTGTACAATATGCTGCCTCAGATTTTCACACTGCTTTTTAAAGGTGCCATAGAATGGAAAACTGAATTGACCTTGGCATGGTTGAATAATAACAGTTCAGTACATGGACAT
>JAUMHQ010000070.1:854100-865710 GCA_032361165.1 Enteromius paludinosus
TTCATGACATGCACAATGTAGCCTCGTGCCCCGTACAGTATGTGACGTTAGTGTGTTTCCCTTTAGCTGCGTTCACAACAGATGCGAATTGCGCAAATTGCGCCGCAGGATGTCTAATCGCGTCTTTGCATTGACTTAACATATAAATCACTCGCGCTTGAGGCTTCATTCGTGTCCGGTATGAACGCAGCAATTCGCGCGAAAGAATTGAGGTGTCTACGGTGTGGAGTGAGCGCTGCAGGTCACAATACTGTACGTGTAGAAATGGCAAGTGGGAGAGAAAAGGAAAGCTGCCCGGTGGTGTGTGGAACATTTTGGATTTCATGTTACCTTTGATGACAGCGGAAATAAAACAATAGATAGAACTGCAACTGTATGCAAGTATAGTGAAACACACATCCAATATGATAATGGAAAAACTTTGAATATGTCATTTCATCTGAGAAGATACCATTTTGTAAGAGTTAGACTGAAGTTGGCCATTTGATAAATGCAATATACTCTGTAATATTGCAATCTTTGTGTGCTGAAAAGGCACATACATTCATGTAGATGGCAATACACGTTCTCCTTTTTTTGCTAAATAAATGAAAAGCATGTTGAAATCATCATGTCTTTCCTCTTGCTGTATCAAAATCTCACCTAGCTTTCCTCAGAGATGTTCCCAATAATATGCTTTAAGTCAAGTCAAATTCATTACATGATATAACTTTAATACTGTATCCTAAGTTGTGGATAATTAAGCTATATATCATATGCTGAAGTTCATTTCTGGAGTGTTAAAGATTAAAAGAAAAAATAACAAGAACCGTACCGTGACCCTAATACCGTGATACAAACCGAACCGTGGGTTTTGTGAACCGAGCCACCCCTAGTAGATACTATGTACCGGTGTGTACTTACACTGTGCTTACATACTACATACACATCTAGTTACTATGGAAGTATACAGGTATTAGGGACACTTAATGTAAAGTGAGACCGAAATATTTCTGAAAACTCTTTTGAGCAGCACATAAAATCAAAACAAAAACTGTATAACAAATTGTTAAAAAGTAGGTGGTTCTCAAACAGATTCTTGAGATTTGGGCAATCTGTCCCACATTGCACTGTATTGCACCACGTTACACCTACGCTGCCTGTTTGGGATAAAAGCACGGGCTGTTCAGTATGTCTCAACTTGCTCCTGGAGGGCCACCATCATCCAACGTTTAACATCAGTAATTCAAATCAGTGATAGTTTGTAGTAATGAAGACTTACTGGGTTCAGGCATGTTTAATTACAGCGGCAGGAAGATGATATTCCATGAGCAAAACTGGTCAACCCTGGTCTTTAGATACTATTTCAGGGGTGTACAGTCTTGCTCCTGGAGGGCCGTTTTCATGCAGAGTTTAGTTTAAACGCACCTACCTGGAAGTATCTAGTGCAGGGCTGAGCAATTTTCCGTCTAGGAGGGCCACTCTGCTGTAGAGTTTAGCTCCAAGCCTAAATAAATACACCTGCCTGTAGCTTTCGAGTGATCTTGAAGACATTGATTAGCTTGCTCACGTGTGTTTGATGAGGATCGGAGCTAAACTATGCAGGATAGTGATCTAGGAATTCTGAAGAGCTAGATTAGCTGGTTCAGTGGTGTTTAATTAAGGTTGGAGCTAATCTGCTGGCCCTTCAGGATATGACACCCGTCTTCTCACCATTCATGATTCAAATGCTTTTTTCTCCATGATAATTTGCGTCGGTTTTCTGGAAGTGTTGTTTTCAGCAAACCTACATTTGATACATAGAGTAAATATTCTGGTGCACAACTAGGTGACGTTGGCACAAATTAAAAACAAGGCTGTGGCTGTGAGGGACTGAAGTGTTCAAATTAAGCATGGCATCTACTCTGACAAAGGTCTGCTGCTTGCATCAGTTACCCAGTTTGTCCTTGGCAGAGGTTGTGCACCTGATGCAAGTCTAGAAAAGAGGAATTGAATGCGTACGTGTGCATGACTGAGTGCACATTCTCATAGAGATCTGTTTACTTCACTCGTGTGTTCCTCCGACCACACTAATACGGCACGTTAGGAAGGATTTCTTTCATTTTCAATTCAGCACAAGGGCTCACGTCTTCCCCTCACGACTCCTGTCACAATTTTTCTTCTCCTGACAGAGCTGCACCTTCTCTAACCCTCCCTCACATACTCACTTCCATGGAATGCATTGTAAAAGAGCCTGATTCATGCAACTCAGTGCCTCATCTTTATCCACTCAATGTAACCCATTCTCCAGACATCCCCTGCTCTCTGTAATGCTCTCCCCTTTCATGTCCCTGTGGGTCACTCACTGAGCAGTAAGACCAGGCTAAATGCTTATATGTGTGTATCTGAATTCAAGAGATCATGTTCTCTTTTTTTTTTCAAACCAGTTATGGGTAGTCCCAAATTCGAATGAAATTTTTTGAAATACCTTTTGATTAGCTTGTTTAGGATTGGAGTTAATCACAAACCAGTTTGTTCATAATTAAGATAACACTTTAAAACAACATGATAGAACATACCAATTTTCAACATCAAGCAGCGAAACAAACTGTTTTGTACAGCTAAAAATACCCATAGAATTTACATTTTTTTTATGTCATGAAAAAGGTGGATAAGCTTTGCAGGGAAATGGATCTCAATGAGTTGCCCACCCCTTCTCCAGGACCTGGAATGCATGGATCACTAAAGGCAGGGGTGGCCAACGTTGGTTCTTGAGAGCCACAGTCTAAAAACTCACCTGCTTATAGCTTTTTATTAACCCTTGAACCTATTATTAGCTCGTTCAGGTGTGTTTGGGTAGGAGTGAAAAGGTTTGGGTGGGAGTGAAACTGTGGCTCTCCAGTTCTCGATGTTGAACACCCCTGATTTAAGAGAAGATATTCAAGTGTGTACTGTAGATGTGCCTCTGGGAACAGATATGGGAAACACTGACTTGTTGGGGAATTAACAATGACCGCAATTAGAGTTGACAAAGCAACTAAAAATCATTTTGGCCATATGAGAGGTTCGACTTGTTGACATCTAGATGTTTAAAAGTGAAATGAACTTTATAGACAATCACAGACTACCAATTTGGGGCACGATCAGTTCAGGACGTTACCGCAGCAAGTTTCAAGCTTAAAGTTAGAGGTTTGTTCAAATCCCTTACATAGTAGGCTATGTCCTTATGATGATGCATGTCATAGAAACCACGGCTAATATAAGGAAAGGGTCAGAAAAGAACCAAATGTCTGGGATGGCCTCTCATCATTCCAACAAAGCATGCCTGCACACTGACCCCCTCTCATTATTACATTTACACCCAAGCTGCGGATGCTGCTTTTATCCCTCATTCACACTGATGCAGAAGGCAGCAGGGATTGATTTTTTGCACTCTTTGTTCCAGCAGCTGTCTAGAGCGAGATTGCTTTGGATGTGAGAGAAGTCTTTCCTCCAAACACACACAGACACACACACACACACACACACCGGTATACAAAGTCTCAAGCCATACGGTAAACTTTTTTTGATTTTTGATTTGCAGTCAAAATGTAACTTTCCAGAAAAAAAAAACTCTTCACCATTGATCAATTAGGGTATATAATCTGATGTAAGACCTGCAGACAGAGAACGGACATTGGAACAAAACTAGTCGGGTTTTGGTTTGGGATGTTGAACTGAGGCCTGTTTCACACTTGCATGCAAAAGTAGCATAAAGGATCCATTTAAGCAACACTTGTTTATTTCTGCTATATTAATGCCCATATTAAAGGTTACATATTTCACACTGCCCACTTAGTTCAGTGCTGGGTAGCAGAAGTGTTCTGCACTTCTTCTTCTTTGTCACTGAGGCCTATATGCTGCAGCATGCTCAACTTAGTATGGTTAAAATGTAGTATAAACTGAGTAAACACATATGAATGTTAGTATTATCACACATAAACAATGCAATTTACTTCAGAACTCTGTTCTAGCACTTTATTCCAGTAAAATGCAATTGAAAATGTTAGGGGTTTTTATGCTATGGTTGACATTTTCAAAGAATTGCCACATGGTGGACAAAGTTAATTAGATTTTGAAAGGAGGTGGTCTTCCAGATACTGAGACATGTTCACGCCTTGCTATACTAAGTACAACTAATGCGAAGTACAGCTCTTTCACACTGGTATGTCTCCTGTGTCATGTGCCGTGGGCCTGTAAGCCTTTCTGGGTGTTTAGTTTGCGTGCATGACCATGTGTCTGTATTTAGAACTGCTGCGCTCTGGGCTTGTGTATCACAGGGGGCCTCATTACCACTTGCTCATGTTTGTATGTCAGGTCATATATGAAGTCTGTTACTCATCCCTGAACGAAAGCAGAACTTAGCCTCATAGGGAATATCCTAAACTTCTCTAAAAGTTCATTTTAGGGATGCTCATTTCGGTTATTTCTCATAACCGACAACCGACGCTCGTTCACCGATTATTAACCGGTTTACTGACAACATAATTTTAATGAGAATTGAGTTCAAAGGATAAGCGCCTGTGACCCGTTGAAAATAATAATATTAATATCAAAGATTGCAACGTCCACAAAACTAAGCCTTACCACTTTCTGACATGAAGGGAGTCATGAGTTGGTAAAATACTAAAATAAATAAATAAATAAATAAAATGAGCTTTTAAACCATTTAACTGATTGTATTAATCGGTTAAACTTCAAATCGGTTGGTTAACGGTTCAAATAAGCATCCATAGTTCATTTGTTTGGAAAAACAAATGAAAAAAAAAAATCTTTTGCCCGAAACATGAGAACATTGAGGTTTCTCCTTGTTTTATTTTAAGATGTCAAATGGTACATGTGCAAAGTTTAAAATCTCAAAACTGTTAACTTAAAAGAGTTCAGGGTGCTTTTTTTTTGGTCATTAAGTTTACCGCATTGAGGACCTTGCAAATATCTCACTCCTAGGTTCTTTTCAATTCACAATGACCTCATACCTAATCAGTTAGCTTGAAAATATGTGACCAGTTACTGAGCTAATAGTTGTGACATGTTTTGTCACATTTAAACTGTGTGACTTTCCTGTGGTTTAAGTTTCCCACAGTGATGAAAGAGATTCTGAAGTGAAAGATGTTACACAACTGTCAGAAACCCAACCGCCCATTCCTCACACCCTTGATAGCCAGTGATTTAAAGCAGGTACTAGATATGTTTTATATTAGCAGATTTTGAATCTGTCAGTCTGCAGAGGAAACTTGTCATGCTGTGGCTAACTGTTATCGGCTGTTAATCAACAGGAACACACAGTATTTTTTTTAACCTCAGGTCATCATGAACAATTACTGCCAGTGAACTGGGTTACTCAAGTCCGACAATGGCTGAAGGAGAAAAATAAAACTAAATATGGACTGAATCAAGAAAGAGGTCACATACAAGCAGACAAAATGTATATCACATAAGCACTTTCAAACTAATTTGATTTCTATCTTTGCTGCAACTTAAAATTAAATAATTTTTATTAATCTTTTTTAATCTTTTATTTAATTTGATTTAAAGACATGAATGACACTAAACTATTAAACAGTGCAGAAGTTAGCCAATATGTTATTTACTGTACATATGTTGCCGTTTTGTTGCATCAAGTACTAAATAAATGGATGTTGTTTTACATTTTTATTATCTTGAATTATTGTTTTTAGTATTTTTAACTGATTATTTATGGTGCATCTCTCTTAGCGTCTGAGAAGATTAATTTAATAGTTGCAGTAGAAAAAAAAGGAGCAACGGTTGTGTTTTTAATTTCATTAAAAAATCATGCTAAAAAAACTTTTTATGAACTAGTTAATTCAATAATTCACTCAAACATGCAACAATGCACAAACATATATTTTTAAAAGATAAATGGATGAAATAAATTCTCTTCTTCTACATGTAAAATAAAAACACATTTTAGATTTGTTAAACATTTTTCAAATTGTTACTTAAAAAAAAAAAAGAGAAGTTGAATGCATCTAATCAAGCCAAATCCATGTGTATATATTCTTTCTCTGAAAGACAGCCTGGTACCAAAAAACCTCATTCTTGGAAGTTACTCAAAGGCAACCGATCAAATTAGAGTTTGTGTGCAGGATGCATCAGATGATCAGTAAATGGACTATAAGTGTGCTATCTAACAGTCCAGACTGAAATAAACAACTTGTCTAACGTTATAAGTGGATCTCACAAAAGTAATAGGTTTTGATGAGATGGCTTGAACGTGGGATATCCTCGCAGCCTACTCAGGGCAGGGCTAATTGCCACTGTCATGGCTGAGTGGCCAGGAGGTTCACTCATGTCTGAGACCGTGACACTTCAACAAAATAATGCAGTCGCTCACATTGACTGTCCTGTCACAGCTTTGTGTTTAAACACCGGCGACACAATGTGAAATCTCATCTCTGGCTTTGCATACACTAGCCTGTTATTTTCTCTCTATTGCTTTCTTCTCGTTCCCGAGGTGATGGACGTGACACCTTTTATCTATCCCTCTGGGAGCTCTACAAATTCACTGCAGGAGTCGAGAGTGAGATCTACGGGCTCGGGCGCCTGCATTAACTTAAGATAAGAGCTTTGCAGACATTTGAGTCCTTGACCCCGCTCAACCTCTGCTGCACTTCGCCTACGTATTCCCTCACATCCACCCGCCGTCCCCCGCTGCCTTCTGCCTCTTTGATGCGACATACCCACCTGCGGCTGTCTGTAGTACTGGGCTTTTGAATTATTAATCTGTAATGTGTGCGTAACTACTCATAATTTGAGAGGGAACAGCTGCTATATGATGAGTAAAATGATAGGAGGATGGTAAGTTTCAGTGCTGTGTTTGGTAGGGGTGTAACGGTTCAGTTTCCAGTTCGTGTCATGGTTTCACTGCTGTATGGTAAATGTGATAGATTGTTTTATGAAGTGTGTTTAGAATTCTAGATGTTGCTGATATTAAAACTAAATAAAAATAAGGTTAGCTAAGAATGAACAATACGTCTTTAGCATTCATTGATCTCGATGTTAATTTCAGCGTTTACTTACAACGATAACATAGATGAAGAAATACTGTAATGCATTGTTTATTGTTTGTTAATGTTAGTTAATACATTAACCAATGTTAACAAATTGCAAACAAAAAATCTTATTTTGAGAGAGCTAGAGACACTTTTTTTTCTGGTGTCTCTCTCTAATTTAAATATACAAATACAATTTCAAATGAGCTTTATTGGCATTATTTACATTCACCTGATCACACATTTTAATAAATGCCAGTCTTTTTAGCTGCGCCTGCACCCAAAATAATTTATCCACTTTATCCCTCTTGTCCTTTTTATAACAGTTGGAATAAAAAATTGGTATAGACTAATGTGTATGCTGCTTTCAAGTGCACCTGGGTAACTCAAACCCCAAAATTCATCTAATTTTTATTTACATGAAATTAAACTTTGTCATTTGTGTTCAGAACTCTTCATATATTTCCTCTTACAGGGGAAATGATTTAAATGTCATTCCTTGTTCTCGAATGTCACACTGATATTCTGTGTTTCCTCCTTTCCTGCAGGAGGCACTGTCCATTTCTCTTGGAGGTCACCAGACTGTCAGGAGAGCACACGGTCTGAGAACAGGTGAAAGGTCTGCTCTCTTCTGTCACCCCAGTGCCACTCTGACAGCCCAGGTGAGTGTTTCACACACAGCATGATTTATTCACAACCAGAGCTACTGTGCAAAGCCCTCACAGTCACATACAGATTCTACATTTGTGATGTAACATCACATACGAAGACCTAAACCGTCACATCAAGCACACATATTTGAAATGTTTCCTCAGAAAGTGGGCTGTTTCTTACTCCGGTCCAGTCAGAAACATTTAACACCTGGGCTTTGTATTGTGTTAAAAATTACTACCGTCTACCTTGTCCTTTTGAGGTGTAACTTTGTTTCGGTGGAGAATTTGTGTAATTCCCATTGGCGGAGTGCAGAGTTCAGCTCCATGGAAAGGCTTGTTGCATCTTGTTGCATAATTATTACATCACATCCTTTCCATGTAGTCGTTGTATATTTAACATTTATTTAAATGTGTTGTATTTTACACTTAAATGCATTTTAATTTTTGCCAGTGTTAATCAGCATTTTGTAGATTGATTCGACAGACATGAAAGCAAGGTTGATCTCATTAACCATTTTGAAAATAGTGTTTTTATTTCAAAATGCTCTCTATCCACACTAGCCTTTTCTAGACATTTCTCATCCACAGTGAAATGTTAGACGGCCCCATCCATTTGCATATAAAATCTCATAAGAGCTCACTGAGAGGATGCAGACAGGACTGACACGAAGATAAAACTCTATTCTCCTGGCAGGATTCTTATATTCGGCAAGATATCTTATCATTCACCATAGACTCAATCATCGTATGTTTGGTCTAAAACACAACACTGCACAGCAATTTGCGAGTACATTTTCTTTGTAATGCGACATGAAGAATGTACAAATGAACGTCTCAAAGTGACCGGCACGTAAGGCATAGTAACAGCATAAACCTAGATATGTATTGGTACGATGACTAAATGTGTCATCGCTTTTGTTTTCACAGTCCACACTATAGCGTTAAAACTCTTCAAAAATGTATTTTCAACTTTGAACAACAGTGTTATCCCCTCGTAAACGAACTAGTTCGTATGTGAGCAGCACACGTACGCACGGGTAGAAACTTGGACTTTGTGTGTTTGATGGTGAAAATTGGTGCCATGTGGCTGTTATATGCATACCCTAACGTACATGTATAAACCAAAGTATACTTGTTAGGATATATATCGCTCTATATATCCATGTGCATCTCCTCAGTAAAGCCGGTTCTTTGATTAGCTTTACTGATGAGATGCGCAAATATATCGATAAATGTGTTTCGCAGTCCTAATACTTTTTCCATCTCTAATTGAATGCTCTTATCAAGCTCTTTACAATTTCACCATCCTGTCAATTCTCAATTAACTTCATTTTGACATTTGTAAAATTGGGTGCACGTTCACATCTCATATTGACTTGACTTGTAGTTTTCATTTTAAGGTTTGAGTGTTTATCTCTAATGAATTGAGTCCCTGGAGCTTCTTATGTTGCTGTGTGCAATTTAGTTTCTGATGAGCAATCACCGCATAATCAAATTGATGTCTCCTGTAGCAGCAGCCTTTAGCATGATCTTCATCCTGGTTTCTACTCATTGTAACTCCCTTTGACAGGAGATCAATTCTGTTAAATCTACTCCGAGAAACACTAGTATTGTTTTTTTCCTGCAACGCCGGTTAGGTTTGCAAAACCAGTGAGGTGCACACACGGTATTAAAACATCTCTGTAAGGTGAAGCGCTCGCATTTTAAATGGGGATATCTTCCTCCTGCCAGTGCCTATGACATGAAAAATGTATGATCGGTTGATATTTGTTGTGTGAGTGCTCGTGAGCCTTCTCACTGGTGCATTAGTATGATTCAGTGTGTGAGCATTTTTTTAATCAAGTTTTTTTAGATTATTGAAATGGGGGGAAAAAACACCCTGACCTTTAGAGAAGTCCTGTTTTCAAAGTGTTGACGGTGAAATGGAGGCGTTCTTTTTCCTGTACCTGAGGGATTTGATGAAGGAATAGATTATAGCGCATTATCAACCTCTTTAGGATAGTAGAGATAGAGCGCGCTCTCTCTCCTTTCACCTTTTTCTCTCAGACTGTGTCCTTACTGCTGCAGAGGGTATGATTTTACAGAAAGGAAAGAGCAAGTATGTATGAAAAGGCGGTAGGTCCAGCAGCACACCAGATGTAGGTCTACTTCGATGAGTGAAAGAGGATGTCCGAAACATTTATCTGTTGTCATTGTTCTTGGACATATGTGTGCATTGACTAGGGCAGTCTGAATTTTATTTTATTTATTATTTTTGTTAAGCATGATTTAGGCTTATAGCTGTCAGGTTTTATTGCTTATTTGAATATTTAATCCTTTAATTACAACAAATATTATTAAAATTATGTTCAAAAAGTAAAGGGATCTCGCTCAGCTGTAATGCACTTCCAACAAAACAGATAAGTACATAATCAAATGAATAGGTAGGGGATACCATTTCAACTTTATTTAAAAGTCATTGACTGATGCAGTCTTTGTATGGAATATCCTTGTTTGTTCACACAGTACACATTTTTTGTCTTTTATTTCTATTAAAGTCAATGATACAAATGGAGCCATTTTATTACCTTGTAAAACACAATATCTGAGCTGTCAGCTGTGACGCTGCGTTGCTGAAATAGAAACAATCCCAAAAATAGAATCTCCTGTCGCTCATTGCTGCAGGACAAAACCAGATTAACATGAAAAAGTTTCCCTTTATTGCGTGTCACGTCTGATAAGGAAACAGTGTAAGCAGTTGTGATTTTTAATTTAGCATGTGGGATTTTATTGGATGGTAAAAGGTGTGGAATGTGTTAGGCTATGATGTGATTGGTTATAAATAGGTTTCAACACCCACATGGCCTCAGCTCCTTTAGAAGAAAGGTTAAAATAAGCTTGCAGATGAACCAATGACATGATAATTAATCAAATATTTTTATTTGTAGTTTTTTTGGGTTACACTTTATTTTACAGTTAAACCTATCAGTTGCTTATTAGTATGCATGTTACTAAAATATTAGCCTTTTATTAGTGCTAATTAAGCCCATATTAATGCCTTATTCTACTTCCCTTATCCTACCCAATACCTAAACTTAACAACTGCCGCACTAACTATCAATAAGCAAGGTCTTAGTTCATCGTTAACAAGAGTTATCTGTTCTAATGTTTTTGTAGAATGCAACAGTGAAAACATTTTGTGTATCTCAGCAGGCACTGGACATCAATATATAAAGTCAGGTTGAAGTTGGACCCCAAATTCGGTATTGGACATCAAATTTACCGTGACGTTACATATTGAATTGACATTAAACCTTGGTCACTGGATGTCGCAACTTAAATTTAACCAAATATCAGTGTCTTGTGACGTTGTGTGCTTGCTCTAAAAGTTGTCAAAATAACTTATGTTTCTTATGTTTGGAGAATCGGAAGAAAATGTGTGCAATGGAAAGTTTCTGCGTTGAGAGCTTTTAACTTTAATCTGTATTTTAAGGATGTATTTGACCAAAAACAGATTACAGAAACCTCTTTGAACAGTTTTATAGTGCTTCTTACGGTAACCATGCAATACTTTCGTGATCAGATGTTTCGAGACAGCGATGCGTGAAATAGAATTTGCATGTCTAGGGGGTCTGCGTTTTTACTTCAGTAGATGATAGACTCGGGGGTTTGTTCAAATGAAAGCTGTCGTGGATTTATGTGCCCAGTCTGTAATGTGGTTCTAAAACAGTTTAATGAGCTTGTACAAATGTATAAACTGGGATGTTCCACAGTGTATTTGCCTATTAAACAATATCAAAAGATTAGGCAATATTTTGACAAACTTCATGTTCCGCTACGCTGTGTAACCTAATTAATAAATCTCTTCAAGGCTCCATATCTCTTTCCATGTCTCTCTCTCTCTCTGTCTCTCTCTCTCTCTCTCTCTCTCTCTCTCTCTCTCTCTCTCTCTCTCTCTCTCTCTCTCT
>JAUMHQ010000070.1:882145-900896 GCA_032361165.1 Enteromius paludinosus
GCATTTCAGAAAAAAAAATGGTTAGGATTCAGGTGTAGTTGCAAATAGTGATTAATCATGATTAATCCACTGAAAATTCTGATTAATTTGATTAAAAATTTGAACCATTTGACAGCCCTAATATATATATATATACATATATATATATATAACTTTGGAGCTTCATAGCCCCAGGGAGCTCATTTCTCATTGGTTCCCATTTAAACGGCAGCTTGGCCAGACTGACTTTGCTCGTGAAATAGAATGTAGCCATGTATGTACATACACCAACCAACAGTTGGCATTCAGTGCAATCACTGTCCATTCACAGACTTGGATCCTGTACGTTCTTAAGTGAAAATGTTGAGGTTTAGAGGTTACTGGCTAGCTTGTAACTAACTCTCCACTTCATTTGGTTACACCATTTGTTCTTATGCCAGAGCGAAACTAGTAGAAGATTATAAGTTTTCTGTAAAGTAAAAAATAGTCAAATAATAAAATGTTTACTTTCAATGATCCAATAGCAGCCTTCAAAATGCATGAGCAGAAATTCTTAAGAAATGCTGTAAAGTTTTAGTTTATCCTTGGGTTTTAATTTCTTTGGCCAGATTTACTAAACACGACAAATTAGCGTTAGAGTCACAAAAAATTGAATATTGCTTAATTTACCTTTAGATGAATACTTGGCTAAGTTAACTTAAGAACAGCTGATAAAGCAGGCAGCTGGCCCCTTGTGTTTTACACGCAAGCATGTAGGTCATGGTGCTAGAGTACAGTGAGTCATTTGCTTACAGTAGGAGTGGAAGGAGAACTTCACTCACAGATGTAAACAGTCACTTTTAGCCAAATGAAATTTACTACAGGAACAGTTCACCTGGAAAACCAAGTGTGGATATTTCATGACTTGTTCTTCACTAGTTCCTCATTTGAGCCAGCAACCGACCCATTACAAGCTGCACCACAAAAGACACAATTCTAGTAAATCAGCTCCGTGTGTAAGTGCTGTGGAGTATTTTGGAGTGCTGTCAGGTTAGTGGGGCAGCGTGTGTGGGAGGAGAGTCGGTGTGTAAATGCGTGATGCGTGGGTGGAAACATTGAGAGCTCAGGAAGACATGGAGCTGCCTGTAAAACACGCTGACAGAATAGTCTGGATCAGACCTGTTCACCTCAACACTAGTAAGACACCAGGTGCACTGAAATGAGCACTCTGCAAATCTCTGGACATTCTACACCCAAATACGCTTCTGCTGCTGTTGATAACTCAGCAAACTGTGTGTGTGTGCTCGTAATGTGGTGCAAGGCAAAGGTCTCTTAAATTCCCATGACCTCAGTATAGAATCTCCATTCAGTTTCGACTCAACCCCCCTCTCTCTTTGCTCTATGTTTGTGGTGATTGTCCTCTCCAGAGGCGCGGTGGAAAATGTGATGTATTTTCTCTGGATTGAAAACATGTGGTTCCCTTCTGGCTGCCTCTCAATTTAGAAACGCCCAACTGACGAGACAGCGGGTGTTCAGTCATACTGGGTTTTACTATGCACAAGCCTCTCATTTTGCATTCTCATTTTGCATTTTTTTTTGTGGTCCTTTTCTCCATATTGTTGTTGCTGCAAATGTAAACAGTGTTTTCAAAGTTATTATTCCTTAAGATGCAGTCATCTTGGTTCATTGTCACTAGTGTAGTGAATACTCAACACGCCAACAAACATTTTTAAAACTAGCACCTTTCACCCCTTACAAGTGACACCCAACCGTGCACTTTTCCATTGAAATGACTTGATTCCACAGAAATTTAGCCGAACAACAGTAAGTATCATTGCACCTTTGAAGAGATATTTTACCTAATAATATATACTGGAATGTATTCTGGCACCTGTTTGTAGTCCGTGCTAAATATATAAAGACAAAATCTCACATTTCCCATGATTCAGTGCTTCTTATTTGTGTATATGTTCAACACCAGTGTGTGTTAGTCAGTGCCAGCCCCCATCATATTGTAAAGACAAAACATTTCCATTTATCCCTTAAAGGATTGTTATAGCTCACATAAACACTGTAACACATTCAGAAACAACTCAAAATGAAAAAGCCCATCTGTGATCTCAGTGCCATCATATCTCACACTCCGCAGTCAGACAAGCCTGGACAAATGGGGAATGTCTGCAAGCATTTAAACAGACTCAACTTTGCAAGCAGTGTAATATCAATGTGTTTGTGTAGCTGTAATGCTTGATTAGATTCAACGACAAATGACCTCTCTTTCTCTCTGTGTTTTGTTGTAGGGCTGGAAGGGCTCCCCCTCATGGCAGGGTCAAAGACTACTGTGTTCACCCGCTGCTTCAGAAGGTGAGTCATTAAGTCCATGCTCTCTTTATTTAAACACATGCAAATACTTCTGAGTATTTGCATTATTGATGTGTTTTACAAAGAAAGGCTCTGCCATTTATACATTACTCAGAAGCCTGTTTTTGATCCAGTTTTCTCCAAAGGCATGTCGGAAAAGCTTTATTAAAGCATTCAAAGCTTTGAACCAAACCAGCCTGTTTCGAGAACATACAGTATACATAACAAACATTTGGTTTGCAGTAAATATTTGAAAACCTGGAAGACAAAAATATATTAATGAGCTATATTAATTAATGCTTAACTAATGCATTTTTCTGACCCCCTATTCTGAAGTGTCACCGAATATGTACTTAACATCCTTGGTTTGGTAATACATTATTTTAGGGTGTCTTAACTAGTTGCTTATTAGCATGCATTTTACTAGAATATTAGCCATTTTCAGTAGTAATTAAGTATGTTGATGCCTTATTCTACATGACCTTGCTTTCCCTAGGAATTGAACCCATGACCGTGGCATTGCTAATCTGTCATGCTCTACCTTTTGAGCAAATTGACTGTTAAATGAATGACATCCAAAATTAGTTTTTGTTTACATAGTATATTGTGCATATTTATATAATTAATATTATAAATATTTTAAATATATAAACCTATCGTATTTTTCTTAAATATATACATGCATGTTTGTGTGTTTGTATATACATAGTAAATATACACAATACACACACACAAAAATGTTTCACAATCACAATTTTATGAAACAATTTGACCGTTAAACACGAGTTTTAAGAAAATCAATAATTTACTGGTAATCTGGAAAAGTTTGCAAGTTATGATTATAAATATTTTTCATAGTACGATTTTAATCGTGTTTCATTAAATATCAGATTATCTTTGGTATAATAGCTTTCTGTTGCTCAGATGAGAAATATGAAAAGAAGTATGGTATTTGGCTGTGCAGGTGTTCGACTGTCAACAAAGAAACCTACTAGCGGCTGCAAATAAGGATGCTGTGCAATGCTATGCAGGTGTACAATTATGAACAGAGAGGGGCATGTACTGTGTTTTATACACCTGTATCTGAAAACTTTTGCTTAACATGTTTTATAATTATGTAATGTAGGAATTTGGAGTCGCTGTTCACCCAAATAATACAGTTCTAGTCAGATGGATGGCTCAGTCAGACTCAAAAAGCCTTGACGTTAGCATCTCAATAGATCTGACAGAGGTTGATTTTAAATAGATTTTAATCAGATTGAAATGGCTGGTGTAGACGTAAAATAACATGGTCAACAGAAAAAGATAATGCATAAATCTAGACTGTTTTCCCAGTCGGATTAAAACAAAAAGTGGCATTGAGAGAGGCACAGTGCTGTGATGTGTATGTTTTATGTTCTAAAAATGTGCATTTGTTTATGTTTCATGACTTATGAACAAGTCAGCGAAGGAGGTTAAATAGTTTGGAAATATACATTCCAGTTCTGACGAAGATAACAGTAGCCCGCCAGACCACAAGTTATTCAAAATGTACAGTCAGGCCATTTATTGTTTACTACTCTGCAGTTTACCAACAATAATGCCTTATTTAAGCTATATAAGGGAGAATGGGATGTCTTTTTAATTAAAAATTGAAGTTTCGCTTTTCTTAATTTAGGAAAAAATGTAACAATAATAGGACTATGTGCTGATGCAATGTGTGTTGAGCTGATATTCAGTTCATATGAATATATATGTCTCGCTTGTATTTACACAGACTGGTAAAAGAAATGATTTTATGTTCTAATAGCATACGTCTGAATTAATTGTTTTGAGGTTTATTTGTTATGCATTTACATCTATGAGCCTTACATCAAAAATAGCTCTTGATGGCATGGATCAGATTGAAGTGGACTCTTAAAACTATAACCATAGTTAGTTATCATCTTTCAGCTTTAAAGTCACTGGAAATGTGGGTAAGGTCCATCATCGTGAGGGGTCTGAATGACACATTGGAGCGACTCGAGTCTTTATCATCCAGACATCACTGCAGAGCATCACGGCCCCCCTCAGACTCATTAAACATAACGACTATGTAATGAGGCAGTTTATAAATGGGACGCTGCAAGCCCCTTGGCTTATACAGCATATGAATAGTTCTGGACCAGAGCTGTACCATCTACACACCAGGACATGCACGAAACAGTGATGTACAGTGACGTCCACCGACTCCACAGTGGCCGGTCTGTTGTTCGCTCAAAAGAGAGCGTTCATAACTCAGACTGATGCAGCAGTAGTGTGACGAATTCTTCCTTCATTCGACAATGGGCCCTGCGTACTGTCATTACAATACTGCCCCCTGCTGGCAATCTGCTCATTCACTGTCCACATACTGTACAGTGGTGGACAAAATGATTAGAGCACATTCAGCAGCTAAAAATGGTTTTAAGTAATTGTAAAAGATTTTAGTCGGATCCGATCGTCATCCAGTCTGTCTGTGGGGCAAATAAAATCCTGACTGGAATATTACAATTTGAGAAACTTTCTTGGAAGTCTTTAGAAGGCTAAGTTAGTTGCTATTGAGCCCTAACTAGACTACACTAATGCCATACATTAAACAAACTTGTCTAATTTGGTCTAATGGCCATTTATGTGTCTGCAGACGTTACAGTGGTGTATCAGAACGGCTTGCCGGTGATCTCCGTACGTCTGCCGTCCCGACGAGAGCGCTGCCAGTTCACCCTCAAACCCTTGAGTGACACAGTGGGGGTTTTTCTTCAGCAGCTGCAGGCGGAGGACAGGGGCATCGATAGAGTTGCCATCTACTCTGCAGGTACAGCACAACACAAGATCTCTGAAATACACAGCCAAATCTACTAGAGAACTGTCAAGTTTTGCTTGAACCTTTTGCTGAAGCATTCCCTGATATTTCTGGTGTTTACATGACAGTTGTGATCAATTATATCACATCATAGAAAAGAGTGGATTCATACATAAAGCCCCACTAAATGTTAGTATATATTGCTGGATGTTGTAATGATTTCTGTTCCATACTTGTATGTATTTTTTTTTTTTTTTTGTCATGTTGGAGCTTGTCCGTTTTAATCACCATCCACTTCCATGGAAAATCAATCTTGATATTGTGTCTAATATGTTGTGTTCTGTTAAACACACATTCAAACAAAACATTTTAAACAGAGTTGACATTTTTTGCTGATCTATCCCTTTAAGAACAGTCAGTTTAGCGTTGCATATTCAAACGCATTCGTTGTTCTCAGCTCTAGGGGCAAATTACCAAAATAATTTTGTAGTTTGATCCACAAATCACAGATGAACGTGTGGCTTTCTCTGACATGTTTAATTGATGGTGAATCTTCTAATCTAATTGAGGAACAAGAATCATTTGTACTCTGTGCGAACGGCATATCTGCTCTGTTTCAAGCTCAATTATTCCCGTGTGAGAGGCACTTGAGCCGTCTCTCACTTGCGAGGTGAGTGAGAGAGGTGATCCGCTGTCTTTAACTCTGTTTCACCCCAGATTGGAAAATGCTTTTTTCCTGATGAGCATAATAACGCAGAGCAGGAAGTCTTTGTGATAAGTGTTATCGTATTACATAACCATTTCGGTCAGAGGATTGCGCTCTAATTTCTCTACTTCTCTCTTTGTAGATGGAGCAAGAATAGCATCCTCGACAGGAATTGACATTTTACTTATGGACGGCTTTAAGCTAGTCATTAATGACACAACATACCTGGTGCAGCCGCCCAGGAGAGGTGAGTGCGCCCCGTTGCTTTGTGGGTCCTTATGTGCAAGACTTTGCAGAGGCAGTGGAGTTTTTGATATTCTGTTGGTGTCCGTTGCAGATCTGCTACCGCACGAGGAAGCGGAGCGATTGAACGATGTCAAGTTTTTGGTGCAGCAGCTCTACACCACCCTGCGCATAGAGGAGCATCAGCTCACCAAAGAGAGAGAGCTGATTGGACGACTCGAGGACCTCAACTCTCAACTTCAGCCCTTGGAGAAGGTGAGCTGTTTGGGTTAATGGCACCAAAACATTAAAGACTAATTTATTCTCCTCAAACTGGGAGTGTTTTTTTTTTATTATTTATTTCAACTTTTTAAACAAACGTATGTGTATTTTATATATGTTTATATATATATATAGTTGACATATCAGTGTGTCCTATGGTTTGATGGAAAATGGAAATACATAAAATACAAAAACCTCTACCACTGAATATATATACATATGTACATATAAAAATTATTCTATATTAATTACCTTATAATACAATGTATGCAGATAGATATATATATATATACATACACATTGTAATAGTAAGTTTGAAATTATAAATGTATAAATCTATTAGAAAAATGTAAAAACAAATTGTAATCTGAAATCCCAATTGGAAGATATAGTCGCATTGCAAAATAAATGTAAATAAATAAATAAATGAAATAAAATAATGTTGCTATTACGAGAAATGGTCACAGTTGCAGCATATATTGCAGCATATATTATAAGCATGTGTTGCAGTAATAGTGGCAAAATGTGATATGAAGTCATAAATGAGATGCTGTATTTGGTCAATTACCTTTTTAGTTTTTTGTACTCTGTGGTGCCAACAGTCAATTTTTGTCCGACATTGCTACAGAGTTCAGAAAATACATAACTTATGCAAATGAAGCAGCAATGTGACGTGACGGCTGAAGTGAAGACAGTGGAGCTCTCATAATTCATCTTCTGTCAAAGAAAATGGAGAAGTTAATGTTACTGTAAGCAGTTTCTCTGCTCGTGATGATTCGTCTTTGCCCACATGCAGAGATGTAATGAAAAATGATCCTTAAAAAACTGAAATTGTCACGAGTTTGATTCCTGCACTGATACACCATATATACACGTTTTGTTGCTCAGCATTACAGTATGTCAATTCACAGTATAGTGTATCAACCAACATATAATTTCCGATGAGATTTTTAAAAGCTATGGTAAATAGCAGTTAACCAATCACAGCAGAATAGCCACTTTGACCAACCAATTCAAGTGCTATTTCTGTCATATTTTATATCAAGTGTTATGCAGACATTAGGAAAATAAACATACAGTAATTTATATTAGATATTGTGTGTTTTATCTGAATTGGGAACTGCTACACTGTTTCTGTGGTTGACTCATTATTTTTTTTATGATTGATCATCATCTAAAAATGTATGCAGAAATATATTTGAAGACTAAATGGAATCATAAACTGGGAAAAAAATACATTACTTATTGTGTCCACCAACCGCTGAACCACACACACAGGGGGAATCATAGACAGCAAACGAAACATCTTCAGTGATACTAACACACATTATCTGATCATAACAACTGGTAATTAAGCTGAGAGTCTTAATTGCACTGTATATTGAGTGTGTAGAAGAGAGGGTTTTTACACACTGAGAGCTGTCTGACTGCGAATTTTGTAATTACAAAGTTTAGTTAAAGCAAGTAAGCCTTGCTTTTGGGAGTTGTGTGTTTTTCAGAGTTTTTTTTTTTTGTGTTTTCTCATTAGAAATGAGAAAAAAATTTACTAAAAAAGCAAACTACAATTTCTTTGAAGGAACTGAAAACCTCACTGACTTTTTAATGGACTGGCCACTGTATGTTTGTTCCACTAGGACATCAAAATAAAAAGGCTTATTAACTCTTAAAAGGGAGAAGGTTGTGTGTCTGTAGACTGTGACACTCTCAATCAAAATATGCTTAATTTAGCATATAATACTTGTCTATTGTATAAAATGTATATTGTGTGTGTGTGTTTGTTTAAATATTGTATATGATCTATTTATCCCTCTTTGTGTGTGTGTGTGTGTGTGTATATAAATACACACACATTTTATTAGTAATTAAACATTGTTAGTTCATGTTAATGTATTCATTTAGGAGACCTTAATTAGAAAAGTCACCCAATGTTAAATTCATTTTTAATGTTAGCATGTAGACAGTCATTACAAATTCTTCTGAAAGACTTGTCATTTTACTTTTCCAAAAATAATATTGTACTGGCAACCACTACACAGTAGTATTGTCAAAACTTCTTCACAAAAAATTAAATTATTGAATATGTTCTTTTCTTTTTCTTCTTCTCTTTTGTGATCTCATTTTCGCAGGTTAAAGAGGAGCTGAGTAAGAAAGCGGAGCGCAGGACTACATGGGTGCTGTGGGGTGGGATGGCGTACATGGCCACACAGTTTGGCATTCTGGCACGGTTGACCTGGTGGGAGTACTCATGGGATATCATGGAGCCCGTCACGTATTTTATCACCTATGGTACAGCCATGGCCATGTATGCTTACTTCGTGCTGACACGTCAGGTGAGCTCCAGCTCTTTATCCTCACACTGAGCCCAGGAGGAGACCCGTCTGACCTCTCTGCTGTTGTTCTGTCACACAGGAATATATTTACCCAGACGCCAGGGATAGACAGTACTTGCTGTTCTTTCATAAGGGAGCGAAGAGAACACGCTTTGACATTGAGAAGTACAACAAACTGAAGGATGCGATTGCCGAGGTGAGCTAGATCACTCACAAACATCACATGAGTCACTCCTTTCATTCTCTTAAAGG
Source organism: Enteromius paludinosus (assembly GCA_032361165.1). Taxonomy (NCBI): domain Eukaryota; kingdom Metazoa; phylum Chordata; class Actinopteri; order Cypriniformes; family Cyprinidae; genus Enteromius; species Enteromius paludinosus. Next base: position 891,057 of record JAUMHQ010000070.1, read on the forward strand.
AACAGAAGACTGTCGTTAGGCTGTATATACTTAGTAGACTTCAATATTTTGGTTTAGTGCAGTAAAGACTGTGTGATTTTGTTAGCCTGGACACACTGAATATAACTTTTTTATCTTTTTTTTTTCCTCCATAAGAAGAGAAACTTACAGCATTGCTATGGACAGCAGTGAATATATTTGACGACTAAACGCTGTGTAAAGATAATATTCCCCTTCATAGTAATATATTTATAATTCATAATGTGCTTAATTTATGTATGTAATTATCAGAAAATGTTCCGTCACGTGAAATGCTAATCGTTTAAATATAAATTTATAAGTGGAAAGGTCAAATAGAATAAGGCATTAATATGTGTTTAATTAGTACTTATAAATGGCTAATATTGTAGTAATAGACCTTTCTCTCAGAAACCGGAAATACACAATCGCTGGGTATGCAGACTTCCTGTGTAATGTCAACACAGCAGAAAGCTGGGTAATTTAAAAATGGAGAGATTCTACAAAACTTCGCTTACGGGTTTGCCAAAGTTCACCTTTGCCGACTTGACAAGAGTCGTCGAGGAAACTCCGTAACAGATTGGATTAAACTGGATAAAGGACATACATGTTTCCACGAAGAGTTTATCCATAACTTTTAAGGTACGTAACAGGAGATTCTAAAACGCTTAACGTGGCTCACGCACCTAAAACCTGATGAGGGAAGCCCGAATTGCTGTCAAACCTTCCTTGTAATAATCTCTAACTACCGTCAAAAGAACGAGCCCATATTCGACAGATAAAGTGAATAATATCACGTGAAGTGTTTTCTCCCCCATAGAAGTCCATTATAAGAACAGCTAAACGTAATATCATTCACTTTATACGCGGAATAAGAGCTTGTTTTTTGACAGTCTTTATTAAAAATAAAATTTGACAAAAGTTTGGTTTTCCCTGGTCATTGTTAAGGTATATGTTAGACCATGTTAAGCTGTTTCCTTATAATGGACTTCAATAGGGGTGAACGCTCAAACGTAATATTATTCACTTTATACGCGGAAAAAGAGCTTGTTCTTTGGACAGTGGAAAGACTTTACTATGAATAAAATTTAACAGAAGTTTGGTTTCCCCTGGTCCTTATTAAGGTAACGTAGCGTGCATTAAGCCAAGTTTAGCCGTTTCCTTATAATGGACTTCTATGAGGAGAAAACGCTTAGCGTGATATTATTAATATCAACAATAATATAAATATATATATTAATATTAAAAAAAATGTTGTGTGTCCACTTAGACCTAGGGCTAGGGTTATGGATGGACAGTGTAGAGGACATGTACTTTATTAAAGCAATAAAACAGTCGTGGTCTGGATGTTACAAGCAATATAACATTCACTGTCTGCCTTTGGTCCAAGTGAACGTCTTGTGTGTAGCAGCTAGCGACGATAGCCTAATGTTAACGTTAGCCCAATGCTGTCATCATCATCAGTTAACATATTTTTTTTTTCTCTGGCAATGTCTGTGTTTATGTTCGTGTGTTTGCTTGTCATAGTATCAAATGTAGTAGATGGGCAGGTTTTTGTGAGGGCTAGATGCTAAAAAAACGAGGAGCCTCATAAACCAGAGTTTTCCGTCTTCCTTCCTCGTTAGCAGGGAAGGAGTGGAAAGATGAATAAGGCTGCTTTTGGGTATTGCAAGAACAGCCCGGTACGCTACAGCAACTCTTGCTCGATGCTTGCGCTATCTTTGCTGTTTACCTAGTTACCAGTGTTAGCACACCAGGACGGAAATACGTTTACACCGCAATTGTGTATTTCTGGTGCAAAATACGGAAGTTGTGAGAAAGGTCTATATGCATCCTAATAAGCAACTAGTTAAGATACCCAAAAACAGTTACCCGATTCTTTTTCTTTTTTTCTTTTCTATTTTTGCAGCTTTTATTTTGGGAACCCTGGACAAGAACAGCATGAACTTTTTCTCTGGTTTGTTCCTTTAACCAAATTCATTGGCGTTTATTTTCTTTCTGTGCCTCAGGCGGAGTTGGATCTAAAGCGTCTTCGAGACCCGCTGCAGTTGAACCTCCCCGTCCAGCAAATCAATGCCAGCAAGGACTGATGAGAACCTGAAGCCCTTTCTGCCTCTCTCTCTCACTTAATTCTCTTCTGCCTCTTTGTGTTTTGTTTTGTCTCTTTTTATCTTTGAGTTTTATCTCTACAACCTCAATGAAAACCATATTCACAGCAAGCTTCGGAGTTTTATTATCCTTTTTATTGTTTCCTTTAATTTGGCAAGTCTATGCAGAGGAGAAGATATTTGACAAAACTACATCCCTGAACGGATGGTGAAGACAGATGCTCTCTTACGGCAACAGGACCTGAAGCTGAGACACTGGGATTGAACCATTATTGACCCCACGTCTTGCATGGGAAACAGACTCTGCAATCTAAAAACCATCTTTTTTCCACATTGGAGTACTGCTGATATCCCTAACTCTGACACTTTGCAGAAGAGATTTCGGGATGTGGTGCTCTTTTCCGTCTCGGAAAAGATCCGTTTACCATCGAGCCAGTCCTCTTGTGGCTGAAACGCCTGTACGTAACAGCCTAAGCGAAACCCTTTTCGTTTCTTTCCTGCTTCCTTACGGACCTGTTAAGAGCTGAAGACAGATCTGACAGCTAAAATATCACTGTGTGTTCTATTATTCCAAAAAGAAAAAGAATGAAAGAATTTTGGCACTTTTTATTTTAAAAGCCATATTATGTTTATTATATGACAAAAAAAGAGAGAGAAGTGAGTAGAAACTTTTCTTCTTCTCATGATTAGATTTTTATTTTTTTTAACCATGCCGCCAGACATTACATATCTGCAGATGCTCTGATATTTTCTTTTCTGAGAACCCCATCATCAAACGAAACTCGAAACACACTCCACCGGTTTATATGTTGATGAGAGACGCACATACACATGGTTGCTTGGCAGATGGATCCTCTTTTAAGGTCTTCTCTATAAATCTTCTTTCGAACATCATCAAATGACATTTTCCCACAGTGCCTCACAGCATCTGCTGCAGCGTGCTTGTTACGAAACACCTGTTTATCAGAGAATGACCAGTCGAACGGTCTTAAGGCAGGTCACTGTGTAAAATGCGATTTTATTTTTTTTGGAAAAAGGTTCCCGACGCGATCAATTTCCCATCATTCATGTGGCGTTTTTAGCTGCATATATCTGCCTCGTATGCCAAGTCTTCTGGAACATGCAGAGAACGTGTAATATATTAGATCTAGAATTAACGTGTGTTTTGCACACTTTGTGGCATGCTATAGAGAGAGAGTGTCGCATCCTTTGTCTATATGTGCTATCTTTAGCCGACAGGCCTTAGCAATGATTCTAGCTGGGTGGAGCTTGATCATCAACATTGTTTTCATCAGTTTTGCCATGCATTTTCGGTCCAGTTGTTTTTTATATGGGTTTATATAATATATATTAATAAGTTTCGCTTTGTTTTCCACAAAGATGGGCAAGCAGACTATATGAATCTATAAGGCATGTGAAATTGACTTGACTCTTACTGCTCTTTAACAAAATGATCATATCAAGACCAAGTCCCGAAATTGGTTTTTGGCCATTTATTGTGACCCGTGTTGTGGATTTGCCCCACACACTCAGACCCCCGTGGAGAAATAGGTCTGTTGTTCTGTAGCAGAAGTCTGCTCATTCTGCCGACTGTCTATGATTGTGCCTGTGGTCGCCATTAAGCGTTTTAAAGCCATATTCATGTTGCGTTTGTGTCTTTATGAGTGAAAGGGGCATATCAATTCTCAAATCCCCTCAGCAGCAGCTTGTGTCCATTCTTACCATGTGTTTAAATATTATAGGGTGAGATTCCAGCCTACAACTCTAATAGAAGGGACGTTACAGAAAGAGTTCCTCCAAAAAAAGTTGTTTCTGTGAAACTCAAAAGGAGAAATTTAGTAGAATGTTCTCGCAGCTCATTTCTTTACAACATTCATACTGACAACGGCCGTCAAGTCTTCATTAGTTAATATATTCCCAGTCTCCTGAAGCCGTACAAAAATTGAGGAACAGATTTTTTTCTAAAACTTTTTTACATTCAAATATTGATGTTTTATGTTTCGGAGTTGTGAAATGGGGATGATTGTTAGCAGTTGATGACTGAAATGGATAGTTCAACCAAAAAATGACAGTTTATTTATACTTATGTCATAAGACGTTCATTTATTTGAAATGCAAAAAAAGAGCAAAAACATTTCTGTTCATTCATTAAAAGTTCATCCAACCAAAACATTGACGTATGTTTGTATATCAAGTGGTTTAATTCAGCTTTTCTAAAGAGGCATGAATGCGTATGATGGAGATATTTAATGTAGTCTTTTATTAATACTTTGTGCAGTGCATTTAAACGGAGCTCATCAAATTTGGTAAACAGAAGCTCCACATTATTTGCTTAAAATGTGAGAATCAAGCATTCTCGTGTGATACAAGAACAATTGTCTCATGGATTAGATCACTTGATTCACATGGATTGATGCGTTGATGTTTTTGTTGTTTTGAAGAGTTGAGCAAACATTTTAAAGCAGTTGTATGTCTTCAGCAGACCTGGAATATAGCTTCTGAATCATGGGAACTACTTTTTGTTCTTTATGGAGCTTTAACTCAACTACAAACTAACTATAAACTAAGGTTTTAAGAAAAAGAACTGTGAAAATTCCTCAAATTATCTCTGTTTTGTGTTCATTGGGAATAAAAAACCGCATCAGGTGTGGAATGACATTATGGTAAATAATGATATTTTGGGATCATAATTCATTATATGGATTTTGCATGTCTGGCTAAAAGTGTAGTGATGGATACAGGGACTATTTATTGGTCAATGAGAGTTACTCGGTGCGCTTAAGTGAATTACCTTGTGATTGAACACAGCAAGATCCGAGCCCTAGGTGATTCTTTTCTTTTTTTTTTTTTTGTAAGAGCTTGATAACTGCATTATATATATGACCCAGCTGCTTTTAGAGGAGATGCCTCTCTCTTTGATCTGAGTTTGTTTGCACGGGGTTTATCGGACTATTATAAAATGAAATGAAATGCAAGCTTTGGGTCCATCAGCTGTTGGGTACAAGACACATGCATATCTACTGGTCCAGGGCTCCTGAGGCATAGTGCCGAACCGAAGCATTAATCACCCTCAAGAAAATGAGTGACTGATTATATTATACATGTTCTTCATCTTAAACCTTAAAAACTGTCTGGTCTTTAAAGGATCTATAAAAAAATGTTGACCGAAGGCAGAATCAAGGTCACTGTGCACATTTGTGACGAAATGCAGTTGGTGTGAGACTTCATGAATTTTCTGTTCATGCGTAACCATAGCAGTTAAAACCAGCCGATGCATCACAAGCATAAAAACATCCATTCTTCCTCACTTATGTGATCAGTAGTCATTGATTCATCTTTTATAAACATACTCCAAAGTTATTTCAGCCGTCTCACTCTCCAAGATGCCCAGTACACTTGACATCCCTCGACCTACTGAACATCTACAAGAGGTCTTGGGTCTGCTAATTATCTGATACGTTGATTTCTTTTATTTGTTTATTTGTAGGGTTTTCTCTTTGTTTCAGGGTTTTTTAAATAATAATAATAAAAATAATAATATATCAAATATATTAAATCTATTCTAAAGCGGGTGTTGCATGAATGTATGTTTACATGGGGAAATTATATATAAATTAATCAAAAAAGCAAAGATTATTATGAATGCTGATTTTAGATTAACAGACTCCTGGTTCATCAATCCCCCCCCATCTACCCTTCATGATCAGCAGCAAGCACGCTCTTGGCAGCTGCAAGGATCTCCTCTACATCATGTCTTGTTTTTAGCCTCTCTTTGCTCTCTCAATCTCAATGCTGCTGCTCGATTGCTGCAGTGCTGCCTTTCTTCTGATCTGAGAACAGAGAGTATGGAAGACCTGACTTTCTCAAACACCCCTCGCTCCATCCATTCGTCTTTATTTAGCTCCTTATTATACTCCCACACTGATTATCTTTTAGTTATGTGTATTAGTTGAAAGTTTTCTTCATGTGCACTTGAAAATTATATTTCGGGGAAAAAAGGTGGGGTCATTTTATTTTATTTTATTTTTATTCTTCATTCATTTTGTCATTGGCATCGGATGCTGTAATGTTAGAAGAATTCAAAAACGACAATGTAAAATCCTGTATCATTTATGAAATGTGTATAAAAGAGAAATGTAATTCAATTATCAATAAACACTTATCCAGTTTTGGAACCGGTTGTGATTTTTATTTTTTGTCAGTTCAAATTATTTATAATGCAACGTATTCCAACATACTCAGTTACAAAGCAGAATATATATTCTATTCTATTCTATATTATAGTGTCCCATGATGGATTTTTGTAAATTACCTTTTCATGCAGTGTGTAACTCAGCTCTAAGTGAAAAATCCTGCAAAGTTGTAAATCTGAAAGTGCACCGTGTATAAAGTTGTCTCTCAAACTCTGAAACAAGTCTGTTCTTAGAAAAGAATCTCAAGTCGTTGGAGTCCATTGTGCACCTGTACAAAACTCCTGGCTTGAATTTGCTTCATTTCAAACATATATACCAGTACAACCTTTTACTGTGGTCTCAGTTAAAGCTGGAATATTGTTGAAAGAGCCTAGACTTTTTGATAAATACCTTAATCATTTTGTACAAACACTTTATTCATAGATTAAGCCCCACTTAAGCTGATAGAAGAATGATTTGAAAATATTAAAAATAAGTATTAAAATAAGTTTCTTGAGTACAATGACAGAAACGCCCAGAAACTATTATTTAATTTGTTTTTTTTTTTTGATAGAATGCAATATAAAATTGTGTATATAGATTTATTTATTTTTTTGTCGTCTTTTCTTTTAATTTGCTGTGTGAACCGTTAAAGTTTATATTTGAATTGTCTGCATCAATAATAAAAATAATAATAATTTAATGTTAGTGTATTTATGCCCGCCCACTCGTTGCGCGCGCAGACCCGGGAAAACTTGAACTCCTCCCTCAAACACTAGCGGTTGGATTCCTGTTGATAGCAACATGTCTCGAAGACGCTGTGCGCTGCACTGTGAGGGAAAATCTGTATTTTTTTCACTGCCTAAAGACGAGACTGTAAAGAGTCAGTGGTTAACGTTCATATTTAGAAAAATACCACTGCAGTACAGCCCCAACCTTGTGTTGTGTTCCCGTCATTTTGCTGATGACTGCTTCAGCAACCTAAATGCGTACAACGCGGGATTCTCGAGCCGGTTGTTGTTGAAGGAAGGATCATTACCCAGTGTATTTAGACCAGCTTGTCCCTCCTCCAAATCACAACCTGTAAGTATGAGTAAAAATATATTATTTGTAGCATGCAAAATGCGTAATTGGCTAGTTGTGTGTGTGTTGTGTTTGCTCCGCGCAGAATAGTGAATGTTTGTCGTTCTTATTACTCGGTGTGAGGATTAAGAAAAGAGCAATATGTTTGTCTACAAACTGTAGTCTTTGATACGTTTCTGCATTGGCCTAACGCATATGGAATTGCTGTTTGTTTACCACCGCACTGTGGCCTAGGTTTGCTAACATAAGCATAAAATCACTTATTTCCTCTCGGAGTCTTTATTTTTGTAACAGTGGAGACCCATCATTATTATACTACAGTGTAAGTGAAAAAAAGCACCATATACTGTAGTCAGTGTTGACCAGCTTTAGTGTTTTCTGTGTGAAAACAGCTAGTAACATCAAACTGTGATAGCAACAGCAACTCTGGGAAAGATCTGTACTATAAAAAAAACATATTTTTTTAGAGTACTTCACAGCAGATCATTTTAAGTGGAGTTACACGTTCCGATGTGGCTTGTCAGACTGACTATCCGCCAACTGTTTGTATGATGACACAGACTGATGATTTGGCCCAAAAATCTGTTGGCACACAACTGTCCTTCACTACACTGAAAGACAAACATATTCGGAGTACAGGTATACATACATATACATTTTATACATTTGTTTTTATATTGCCAAAAAATCTGAATCAGAATTGTGTGTTTCTGTCTTAAGGTCCACAGGCAAGCACTTCAACCTCCTATGATGTACCATTCCCATCGATACCTATAAAGACTCCTAGTGTCAAACCACCCAAAAGACCTCATCTAAAGTTGGAGGAGGAGTCGGACATACATTTGGAGACGGAACCACATGACTCAACCTTAAACCCAACCGTTTCACAAGAATTTGAAATGTAAGTAATACAAATGTGAAAGTCCAGTATGCTACAAAGAAGCCTTATCTGACAATATTACCCAAATTATTGATTTATTTATTAGGTTTGGGCAAGGACACACGCATGGAGATGCAAAATACATTGTTTTTGAAACGTGTCTGCAAGAGCTGTTTTCCACGTGTCCCATTTGCAAATCAAAGTCCGATGTGAAGCTACACCGGATGGGCACTTATGTTGCATTCAGCCAGCTTTGCCCCAAGTGCATGTACAACAGGAAATGGCAAAGCCAGCCCATAGTTGGAAGTACACCCATCGGAAACCTTCTCTTATCAGCAGCAACTTATTTTACTGGAGGATCATTCATGCAACTACAAAAGGTAGGCCTGTGGTAAATTGTAAATGCAATATGTAGCCTATATATTTTTCATAACATCAAAATGGTTTATATTCTTAATAAATGGGTGTTTAATGGGGTAATATGATGTTGCTAAAAATAACATTGTGTAATGCAATGTGTTTTCCAAATGCTGTACATTGATGTTTCTCCTAAGCCCCATCTTCCTGAAACGGGTCAATCTGTGTAAAGCTTATTGTTCTAAAAAAAAGTGAGGTGGACTTTGATTGGCCAGCTATCCAGTGTGTGGAGAAACGACAAGAAGCACTAACATTAGCCTTCACTGCTCAAAACTTCTTTAAATAAGAAAACATAGATTGTGAGTCACAACAGAAGCACCAGACTGTCCTTTTAGAGTTGGAATAATAGCCCTGTGTTCTTTCTTTGCATAAACATTTGGGTGGTGTTTGAAAGTAAACCCACTCTGTGACGTAGAAAAAAAAAAGTCGTTTTAGGGGGGTGGGGACAAGTCATAACTTTTATAAAGAATATCTCTTTGCTTTAGAAACTTTAAACTTTGCAAATTGCACTATGCACTAACAGCTTGTAACACTCCAAAGAGAAAGGAAAACGTGAAATCACATCATATGACCCATTTAATGTTCCACATTGATAGATTTGCAAGGCCATGGAGTTACACATTTACCAGTACGAAACTTTCCGGAGACATTGCAGGAATTTCTTGGAACCAGCAATTATACATAAGTGGAAAAGCGAACAGCGAAGCATTATACAGAAGTTACAAGGCAGAAGAAAGATTGCGGTAGCTGGAAATATGCGTGCATACTCCCCAGGTAAGACAAAAATGAATCATAAGTAGAGAATTATTTCATTTCTTTTTTTTTGTGTGAGAGATATTGTCATCACAGGTTGAAGCATAGTTACATTCCTATCTTTTTGTTTTTTTTGTAGGACGTTCAGCCAAATATGGAAGCTACATGGTAATAGACATGCACAGCAATACTATTGTAGACCTCCAGCTTGTACAGGTGTGTAACCTTAATGGAGAACACAACTGAAAAAAGCATGTCCCTAATTTGTGTGTGTGTGTGTATATATATATATATATATTAGGCCCGGGACTGGATTAAAAAAATTAATCTAATTAATTAGAGGCTTTGTACTTAATTAATCGCATATAAATATTTGACCTGAGAACAGTGAGAAGTACGTTTTTTCATATGGATTTTTAGTATACCATTG
>JAUMHQ010000070.1:932394-947642 GCA_032361165.1 Enteromius paludinosus
CACAACTCTTAGGTCGCACTGACGCTGGCTCGGCTCTTCAGCCAAAACCTGCATGTGCATTCTGCTCATGCCCTCTTATACTCACACAGTGATGAGGTGCACCTGAGTGCAATCAAATGCATGCAAATATTCATTGGCCATTGGTCTCTCTGGCCCATATGTTCCCATATGTAACCTAGACATTTTCAAACAAGTAATGCAAGTTACTTTGTTTTGCATTTATTTATTGACTCCTCTCCTGTGTCCATCTTCAGATAAAACTGGGAATGAGCCACTTCCTTTAGGCTGAAGTTTATTAATTTAACTTTTGGTGTGAAAGTTGCCAAAAATCTGACTGGCTTTTTTAAAATGAAAAATAATTAAGCAAGCCCAGCTAAGGTGACAAAAGTAACACAAAAAATAACATGATGCATTACTTTCTATAGAAAAGTAACTGGGTAACTTTTCCCAACACCAAACTCAATATATGCCAACCAAATGAACCATTAATTTTAAAACTGGCTTTATCCAGTGTTCTGTTCTTGAAATGTATTCAAATTAGTCAATTTGTACTTACTGTATAATGACTTAATTACATATTTAAAGACAACATTTAAGAAATCTTGCAATACAAAAATGTTTGCATTTTTAATCAGTCAACTGGGGAAATATAGTGATGTCTGTAAAATAAAATAAAATAAAATGCACATGTTCATGCCCTACAACAGGTGGGTGTAACTGACCACATTTAGGGTGTGCTGAGCTGGCACAGTGTGTAGGAGCTTTACCTGCAGGATGGACACCGTCTGTGAAAAGTGATGTTGTTCCATGGTGGATGTGGAATACAGGGCGGCCAGCGGATGGTCAAACTTCTGTAGATAACTGTTACTATATCCGCGGTGGTCCAGGTCATGACATAAGCATGCAATCAGCAAGCCTTTCCTCTGTGTGAAAAGATGGAGTAAGTAACTACATTTTTCAGTGACAATAAAAAAACAGGTGGACCGGTTAATGGTGGAGATATACCGTTAAACTGATTTTCACCATTTTCGTGAGCAGGATTTATTAGGGGGGTCTAAATCGGAAGATCTGTGATCCAATGGAGCCACCTAGCACTGCCCCACCGGTGAAACTATAAGAGCTTGTGTTGGACTTGGAGCAGCACTGACTGCACAGACTGATCTCTGTGTGACATCAGTACAGTGAGAGCTAGAGAGAGCAGACGCTCATTATGCTTTGAATAGCTCTCGCAGTACTTTGATCAAACACTGATCGTTCTGCACAGTGCTGCTTCAAGTCAAACACACACATAATAACTAGAGGGCATAAGCATCAATGGTTAATCCTTTCAATCATGAGTTACTGTCATCACCGTTAGATACTGCAGCCTACAGTTTTCTATCTAGCTATGCCTTTGTCATGTTACGTGCTTGCTATAATTTACAAAACAACTGAGCTTGGTCTTCTTATTTAAATCAAGCTGGTTGCTTTGCTGTGAGTGGGAGTGGTTTCAGTGCTGTGAGGGGATGACCCCAGTGTTTGAGAGCAGAGAGGATGGATTATTTTTTCAAGATTTTGATATCTTATTTTGTTTACCATTCAAATTAGGTTGGGTGGTTAATAACACATTTTTTCTGTGGTGTGACAAGCTCAGAACACACATTTAATATTGACTTTACACAGATGTTAAGGTCTAAATTTTACCAATAGCAAACCATTAGCTATGACTTTTGCTTCAATAAACTCCTAATTTGTTCATATTGTGCCATAAAGGTGAAATACAGGTTAATATACAGTTTACACATTGTCAGCCAGCAAAATAAGCCTCTATTAAATGTAATGACTACCTTTCAAAAATTGATTAACAAAATTTTGTAACATGAATGAATTCATTAAGTGTATTAAGTGTATTAATTACTATAGTTAACCTTCTGTTAGAAGCTCGTAGGGGAAATTACTCTCTTTTGTAGGTTCACTGCAAATGCTAATGTGAGAATGAGACTGACCTCAAGCTCAGTGAAGATCCCAGTGGTTTTTTGCAGGATGGCATACATGCAGTGTGCCACCGTCACAGCATGCTTCCAGTTGTGATATGGAACTCGTCTGTAATTTTTCCGCACTGACATAGTGAAGCGACACAGTTTCTCCAGCTCAAAGCTTAAATAACAAAAAGAAAGTTTTATTGCACATCTTTGCCTGCACAAAGCAGTGCTGTACATGAATGTTTCTTCATCATTGGGAACAATCCAAATGATTGATTTTTTATGAAGACAATAGATTTAATCTTATTGTTATATAAGGTTGTTTATTTTTATTACTTAAATGCCTTTTATATATATATTTTATTGTTAAACCCTGGTCCCCGACCTAGTCCTTAAATATGAAAATCATTACAAAATATAAATGACAACATCATCATATTATCATATTATAAGCAAAATAAACGGTTACAGTAATAATTAAAATGTATTTGTAAGCAATTAATTTCCCTGTCATTTACAACACCGTCACTTTTTCCCAAATTAAAGATCTTATATTTTTTTTAAAGTTTACTAAAATGCTGAAAAATGTAAAAGTCTGTTTTATTTTGTTTGCATTTAGGATAACATGCTGTCTATGAATTTAGCTTTAGCAACACATTTACAAACAAATATTATGTCATTTGTATATTAATTTCTCTTCCTTGTTCAGGATATGTTGTGACAAAACAAGCAGAGCTCTTAGAAATCAATTATTCTTACCTGGTTTTCCCACATGAATTGTGAACCATGTATACAAATATTGCAGGCCACAGTTCCTCAAAAGGAGCGATGTCAAAGTGAAACCTTACACAGAAATATGACACAGTTTGTTTGCAATTCAAATCTGGTGAAATATGACCCAAAAATGTGTTTGATACATCCTGATTACAACTGTACTCCTATATCATGTCAACCCGTTTAAAAAAAAAAAAATGGGGCTGTTTACTTTTTTGCTTTTAAAAACAAGTTGTTCCTTCATCTAACTGTAATAAGACAAATAATGCTAATGCTTTAATGCAAAATGAAACAACCACTAAGTTACAGTATTACTGAAATGTAACAATCTTCGATGCATGAGAGCATAAACTCACAGTTCGATCTCTTTATATATGACTGAAGGGAGGGAGAGTTGTTTGAGAGTCTTCCACTCCTCTGACGTGCAGATGCTGTGGTACGAAAGCTTCTCCATCGTCACCCGGTAAATGCACTCTGAATGTCTAATCCGGTGATACATCTGCACACAAACATCCATACACCCCATGTGTCTACGCAGATGCAAAATATGCATGCAAAATAGTCTAACCCTTTGAAAATAACATGGTTGTATTTATCTAAATATCTGTTCCTTCAGTCTATTTAGTGTTAACCATTCATGTTCATGTACCATAAAGTAGTAGCATCATAACTAAAGCATATTCTTCCTTCACTCCACCTCATATTAATCAGTAAAAGTGTAAATAAATCACTTGCAAAATGTGTAAATTCTGTCTAAATATAAATCCCATCAGGATGGCAGCAGAGAGCACACATGATCTCTTATATATTAACAATCCTTAAGAATTTTAAACGCTGCTATGTGAGGAGACTCGTGTGTGATCACAGTGTTGCCAGATTGGGCTGACATCTTCTAGGCTTAAAGCTCAAAAACCCACCCTCTCCCTAAAATACACACCTAAAACATTACATTGCATTTTGTTTGTTAACAATTTAAAAAAAATCCAAACTCATCCCAAATTTTGTTCATCTGCCCAAATTAATTTTGACCCTCAAATTCAAAACCACCTAATTGGGCACAAATCCACCCACTCTGGCTGAAAACTTTTGTTGACAGTCCTTAGCCTGTTTCTTCCGAACATAACTGTTCTCTAAGTGTTATAACTGCCAGAAGATGTTTTATTAGACTCCAGTTCTGCACGCTTACATTTGCACAGTGTAAGGCCAAAGCACAGAAGACGGCAAACATCTTAAAGTTGTTCTCATCAGTTTTAGTGAAGGCACTTCCTCCCAGCTTGTTCACCATTTGTACAACACCGATCACAGTCCCGCGGCTGACTATGGGCATGCACAGGATATTCCGCGTGGTGTAGCCAGTGTAGAGATCTACTTCTCTGAAAAAAGAAGAACGGACAGAGATAGAGAAATGCGCACACACACAAATATGAACAACCAGAGTGTTTTTATATGATTGAGCTAGGAATTGAGTTAAACACATAACAAGTTTCAAGTGTTGACTCATTTAGGCTTAACATAATCACCCAAATAATATATTATTACTTTAATATTAGTGTAATGAAAATTAAAATGTTTAAATCATGGTATAATTGTTTGTGCTTTCATTTTTACTGACTGTTACTTTCTTTCTGTCATTTAATTTCGGATTCAAATATGGTTTGTTCCATGACACTGTAACGTTAAAATAAAAATCTGTATTTACCTGTTGAAACGGGGGTCTGCATAGGCATCCGGAATATTTAAAACTTCTCCTGTTCTCGCCACCTGACCCGCTATTCCTTTCTCTATAGAAAACCTGGGGGTGAGTGTTTAAGATCAGTTACCAATGAAATACCTGAAATATGATTATATATATTCCAGGCTTAAAATTACATCTTGGTCACATTTATTTTTTCATGCTGTCAACCGATTAATTGCAAGTAAACGCATCCAAAATAAATGTTTTTGTTCACACAATATAATATACATGTCTGTTCTGTATGTATATATATATATACACACACACACACAAATAAATTAATGTTTATGTTATGTTTGTTAAAATACAATAATATAACAAATACAATAATATCAATTTAAATTAAATATACAATTATTCAAAAAAACGTCTTTTTCTTCTAATTAATAAAATGGTTTTACAGTTAAAGGGGAGACTTAAAGAAATAGTTCACCCAATATTGAAAATTACCCCATATTTTCACTCCAAAGCCATGCAAGGTATGACTTTCTTCTTTCAGATGAACACAGTCAGTTTTTTTAATTGATCCTGGCTATTGGTAAAGTGGGTAGATAAGTTTTTTGAGGCTCCGTAAATCAGATATATCTAAAACGAACCTATTCGCCTTTGGGGGTGTTATTACCTGTCCTCTGAAGCAGATCGATTCTTGTAACAAAAATATTTCTAGTTCTACGCTTCTTGGCTGACCTATGATGGAAAGTATGACACAACTTACGCCATACTGTACATGGTACGTCGAGTCAGAAGCCGGAACTCAGTCAGTTACTTACGTTATAATTTCAAACTAGAAATATTTTTGTTACAAAAACCCATCGATCTGCTTCAGAGGACATGTAATAACCCCCCCGAAGGCGTATAAGTTAGTTTTATGACTTGGAAGAGCCAGGATTCATTTTTAAGTAACTCTGACTTTGTTTGTCTGAAAGAAGAAAGTCATTTACTCATAGGTATAATATTATACCTATGGGGGGGGTAACTACATCTTATAAAGAGAGTGTGTTGTACTGTACAACTACATTTACTTATACTCAATGATTCAATTTGGAATTATGTGACTTTGTGTAACTGAAATTTAGGAAAGAAAATAAACACAAAAATAAATCTATAAATAAATAATAAATAAATAAGTCAGCTGGTAGTTCACAAGCATGTGAAGACTCAAATATGACTCAAATAGTGCGAATTTCTGGATGCTCACCTAATTTCTTTGGTTTTCCTAAAGACAGGTTTCCCTTCATTCTCTTCCCCGATATCAAACAGGTCAGAGTACAGCTCTTTGTTATTGTGATCTACCTGGAAGAGCGCACATCTGTCTGCATTAACCAGGTTTTTTGCATATATCTGAAAAACAAATAAACAAGTATTTGCACTTTCCCAAGACAGAATGCAACATGTTTGTTAAGGAATTCATTTAAAAAAGGTGTGCTTCATCTGCATCAATAACCAGAATTAGTTTGTTTTATGTATATTAATAAGGTTCTAACAGTCGACCACTACACGTGTCTGTGAGAGACTGGCAACTGAGGAACTTCTCCTTCTCTCTGGATTTCACAACCTGGGGGCACATTGTGTCTTTTCCCCTCTAAGATAAACTTCTGCTTTGTCAAACTGCTGATGAGTAAGAAATCGAGTTAAACTAAGTAAGACATGCTATTCATTTAACTATTTAAATATTACCTCCATTTTTGGAAGTATGTGCTTGGAAAAGTCTGCCTGAATCCCTGAGATGGACACCAAGAGCTCAGAGAGATGCTGGGGCAGTGTCAGACTGACTTTATGTCCTCTCCCTGACCCATTTGCATCACTTCCTGTGCTGCTTTGCTCAACAGGAAGGAGGGGACAGAGACATGAGAGGGCCAGAGATCTGATACTTTGAGCGTAAGAATATTTGTGCTTGTGTGAACGAGATCTGGAGAATGCAAACACGTACGTAAATGAGAAAAATAATATTTAACAACAAGCCCAAGGCTGTTGGGGTGAGCACAGAACATGGCAAACAACTGACAGAAGGTCTTTCATTGCACACATTTCTCTGGCGTTGATGGTGACACAGATGAGCGACAGAAGAACAGCATGTTTGTGCTCATGACCAAGCATGTGACCTTACTGAGAGAAGGAGAACCTACTCACCATGATATGTTCAAGTAGAGAATCTATTGCCACTATGTTGTCAAAGTACGTTCTGTTTGAAATTGAAAAGGAGGGAAAGACCTGTCATTTTAAAAGGATATCCATATGCCACAAACACTATATAACATGAATGCATATAATGCATATATTCTTCATACAAAACATTGGCTATTTATTATAATGTTAAATGTCAATAAACATTGAAATGTTTCAATATTATTGGTCTTGGTCATATGGGGTTTCTCAATTTATAAAAACATTTCCAGCGCACATTTGACCTAAAAAAAGCATGTACTTATTTTTGCATTTTGACATTCTTTTCTTAATTATTAGGCATGGTTCTACTCCACTGACAACGCTTGACTATCATGAAAATAATACTTCATTAAGCAAAAGTTTGACAAATTTGATGAAAATCCTACAAAATACACTTTTATGCATGAACTCACTTACTTTGACACATCTAGGAGAAAGTCATTGAGTTCTGTCTGTTTGGCAAGACCTCTGCAGACCTGTGAACAAAACAGAAACAGGAAGCTTTAAGATGGCAATCACCATGTCTGTGTCTAAACTGACTCATCTGTCTTCTAGGAAATCTCTAAAACCTCTACAGGAATTCTATGTTTACCTGATCATGCTAATCACAATACACCAATTACTGTAGTTCTACTGTAGTTCAAAGATTTAGAAAGTCATTTTACAAAGTACTTTTACAGTGCTTTTCTGTTTTTGAACTATTCCTAAAGAAATAGTTCAACTAAAAATTTCAATTCTGACATTAATTACTAAAGATGAAATAAATTTCATTTATGAATCATCAATTTCTTTAAGGCAACACACCCCCTATTTAAATAAATAAATAATGATCATACTACACCAGTTCAGTTAATTACATTAGGAATCGTTAAATTAGAAATATGTTTCATATTACAAGTTTTCTGAAATGTGATGTTTAAATATGCAAATGAGTCATTAAGTTATAAAACATGCACTGATTTGCATACCTTTCTGATTGAAAAATCTAAATATTGTATAAAGCCAGGTTCAAAATCAGTGTTTAATTTTTTATGACATATTAGAATCAAAGGTTTAACACAGTAAACACTTTTGACTTTTTTCATTCCATAAATCAGAAAATGCAGTCAACTGGTAGAAAAAATGAATGTGCATAATTTTAATATATGAACAATCCCCTTTCTAAAACCCTTTAGAAAATCCTCCTTGTCTTGTTCTGGTGTTCTGACAGCTCCTAACTTCTGCGAAGGTTTGTGTGCCAGAGTAAGATTTACTCCCAAAGAGCCCGGTGATGCACAGGGACATTAAAACCCAGAGTGGTGTTATTCACAGCGTACAACCGTTTACGTACAAACAAGACTGCCTTGCCATTAATTACGCCTCCTGAGACAAAGGTGTGTTTAACGTGTGGTCTGGTTGCTTACACTGGGCCCACCAGCAGCCTGGTCCTTGCACACAGTGGATTACAGAAATTAAAACGTGTGTTCAACTAAATCACACATCTTATGCAACTGTCAAGCTGCAACAACAAGCAACACATTATGTTTCTTAAATGTACTCACCTGGACTTGGTGTATGGCTACAGATGCCCAGGCCAAATTTGCTGTTGCAACCTAAAAAACAGGGTATACTTAGTCAAAGACACACTACGGTACGTGAACCTCGAACACTCAATGAACAAGTGGAACTTCATAATCCTCTGTATCTCACCTAGCAACTGAATATGTTGTTTGCCAAAGTTTAAATGCAATCACTCATTCATTATTACTATTTTCAACATTTTACAGAAGAAGTCGGTAACTCTCGGCCTGGAGGGCCACTGTGCTGTAAAGTTGGGGCATTATAGTGAATTCATGACGCTTACAGAGCATGGGTATTGTCTAATGGCTAGATGTTGAGTGTACATCAGTTTTTGAGGCACATCCACTATGGCTTCGGACACAACTAAATAGATGTCCCCTGCACTATTTAAGAGTATAGGGGGCGTTTTTGGACATAGTCTTCACTATTACTTTAATATTACTGACAGGAGTGTTTGATTAGGGATTGTGCTAAACTAATTTACCAGTTACAAGTAGTGTAATTGCACTGCTCAAAAAAATAAAGGGAACACTAAAATAGCGCATCCTAGATCTGAATGAATGAAATATTCCTATTAAATACTTTCTTCTTTACATAGTTGAATGTGCTGACAATCACACACAAATTATCAATGGAAATCAAATGTATTAACCCATGGAGGTCTGGATTTGGAGTCACACTCAAAATTGAAGTGGAAAACACACTACAGGCTGATCCAACTTTGGTGTAATGTTGTGTAAAGTCAAAATGAGGCTCAGTAGTGTGTGTGGCCCCCACGTGCCTGTACGACCTCCCTACAAAACTTGAGCATGCTCCTGATGAGGCCAACTCCTGGACAGTCTGTGGTATAACGTGGCATCGGTGGATGGAGCGAGACCTGATGTCCCAGATGTGCTCAACTGGATTCAGGTCTGGGGAACGGGCCGGCCGGTCATTGCATCAATGCCTTTGTCTTGCAGGAACTGCTGATGCACTCCAGCCACATGAGGTCTATCATTGTCTTGCATTAGGAGGAACCCAAGGACAACCGCACCGGTCTCACAAGGGGTCTGAGGATATCATCTCGGTACCTAATGGCTACCTCTGGCAAGCCCATGGAGGGCTGTGTGGCCCTCCAAATAAATGCCACCCCACACCTTTACTGACCCACGGCCAAACCGGTCATACTGGAGGATGTTGCAGGCAGCTGAATGTTCTCCACAGCGTCTCCAGACTCTGTCACATGTGCTCAGTGTGAACCTGCTTTCATCTGTGAAGAGCACAGGGCGCCAGTCGAGATTTTGCTGTTCTCTGGCAAATGCAAAACGTCCTGCACGGTGTTGGGCTGTAAGCACAATCCTCACCTGTGAACTTAGTTTCTGACCGTTTGAGCAGACACATGCACATTTGTGGCCTGATGGAGGCCATTTTGCAGGGCTCTGCTCCTCCTGTTCCTCCTTACAGAGGTAGCAGTCCTGCTGCTGGGTTGTTGCCCTCCTACAGCCTCCTCCACGTCTCCTGATGTACTGGCCTGTCTCCTGGTAGCACCTCCATGCTCTGGACACTACGCTGACAGACACAGCAAACCTTCTTGCCACAGCTCGCATTGATGAGCCATCCTGGATGAACTGCACCACCTGAGCCACTTGTGTGGGTTGCAGACTCCGTTTCATGGTACCATGAGAGTGAAAGCACTGCCAGCTTTTAAAAGTGACCAAAACATCAGCCAGAAAGCATACGAACTGAGAAGTGGGTAGTTTGATTTCAATGAAGTGTGATTGATTTGGAGTTACATTGTGTTGTTTAAGTATTCCCTGCTTTTTTGGAGCAGTGTACAGTATATCAATTACTTTATTAAAGTAATGTATTTTTTTATTACTTTTTTTAATTAATAACATATTTAGTCACTAGGTAACTAATTCAACTACACATTTTTTTTCAGTGACTGTAGCTGATTACACATACTTAAATTTTGTATTATGTAATTAAATAAACATTGTTTATAATCTACTTTGCTCTTATAATGTACTGTGAACAGCTAGATATCATAAGAAAGTGTACCATACTGCAACTTGTACTGATCAAGAAATAACCGGCTATTAAGGTGTGGTCATTCGGTGGAATTTCATGGGCAAAAAAGGTTCATTGTCTATTGTTAATAGTGTAGTGATGCATGAAGCACAGCTCATATGGAGGCACTTTCAAAACAAGCAGATTTCTGTTGGTCAGCGTGGCGAATATGCAAAAAAACTGCTGTCTAAAAATCTTTTACCCTCACGTGAAATTCCAGATTGCATAATGACTAGATTTGCCCCAAAATTACAATTTAAAGTAAATGTAACCACACCTACAGGAATTACATTTTCTTTTTTTCATGGGCAGTTAAGAAGTCTGAATGGATGGACTGAAATCAGACTCAGTATCAAACAATTTTTCATTCATACTATCCTAAAAAATGTAAAATTATAATAAGTCATTATTAAATGTGGTAATTGAGGCATCCCATAGATGTTGTCCATAGATATAACATTCAACACAACCTAGAATATTTCTTTACAGGTCCTGAGAACAAATCGCTCCCTGGTTACATAAATCGAGAGCAGAGGTACATGGGTAGATGTTAGTGATGCACGGGTTGGGTATTTTTCCAACCCGCGGGTCCCGCTGTTATGAAATTATTTGGAATTATCGTCCCAGCCCGCCCCGCACCACTGTATCTATTTTTACAACCCGCCCCGCACTCGCGACCATTAAATAGACATACTATAGGCATTGTAATTCAAATGAAAACAGCCTTTATTTAAGCCTGAAAGTGCTTGGGAACATCGCCTTGTAAACTGATTATGAACATGAACGATAAATCAGGTCATATTAATAACAAGATAATGATACACATTTTAAACATTTATAAAGCAGCGTTTTTTCATTTATCACACGGAAATGTTCATTTAGCGTTTTTACGTTCGCTGTGCAAAAAAAGAAAGGCATCCACTGTACCAGGTTGAACTCCAGCACTGGGCCAGCAGAGCTGAATGTGCGCTCGCTTGATGCGCTTGTAGCTGGCAGTGGTAGCTGCTTGGCGCTTTCTTGACTTGTCACGTGACATAACCGTATCAAAGAACTTAATAAAATATGAAAATAGATATTCCTAAATATTTAGTATAGGCTATAGGGAATTGCACGCAATATACATGGATTTTTTGTTTAATTTTGTTTTTAATGACCCGCCCCGCAAATAAAGTGACAATTTCTTTACCCGACCCGCGGGGTCCGCGGGTTACGAGACGACCCGCGCACCACTAGTAGATGTGTATCAAATACCAGCACATTCTCCCATAGAGTACCTCCTGGTGGCTGAGGTTGAAGGGCTCTCTGCCCAGGTGCCGGTGCAGCTCCAGGATAGCGATGAGGTCTCCGATGGCGGTGAGGATGGGTAGACACAAAACAGAATGTACACGAATCCCTGAGTCCTGCCCTGTGCCATGAGGGAACCTCTCGTCCTGCAGGAAAAAACACGCCGGTTTATGTATATGGATATAAGTCCTAATCAGTCCTAAAAGTCTTGAAAAGGCTTCAGTATAAGGACCATTTTCACTAATAACTAGGTGCTTTTTATTGTGCCTATTATTAATATTTTGGCTATTTATTAATACTTATAAAAAACATATTATGAATCCCTAATATCTTCACCTCCTACTATCTATTTATAAGGAATTTATTGGGGCAAAAGCCATAGTTAATGGTTCCTTAATAGTGAGAATTGGAATTGAAAATAAAGTGTGAACAAAATAAAGTCTTAGTAAGTATTTCACAAGTTCACTCTTCTCATTAATGAATGGTAAGATGAAAGCAGATTTGGCGTGCTGTCCGGGAAGCGAGCCGGCAGAGCGGCAGGCTCCGAACCCTGGTGGTCTGGGCCCTAGCGAGGGCGAGGGTTCGGTGCCCGGCTCGGCTTCCAGCTGTCCCCCGGAGGATGGCTAGAACTAAGAGGAGGAGTAGGGGAGGAGGAGGCATTGCGAGATGCGGATGAGAGGGAAATAGGCCTACTTATAGTGGATAAGGAGGATGCAATTGTACAAACTGTAGAGCTTCTGTGGCTTTTAATTTTTTTTGTGTTTTAGTAATTACAATATTTACAAAATACTGTGTGTGCATTTCTTTTTTACTCTATGAATTTATATGTAATATACATATTACATTGAAATAACCTCTGACTGTAAATTCAAAGAAGGCTTGTGATTTTTATGGCTCCTGGCCTTCCAATTTAAATGACCTTTTATTTTTAACCATATGTATGCAATGCTGTAGGAATGTAAGTGTTATGTGAAAAATTCCTTTTATTCCCTTTAATATATAAAAAGATTTTATGCATAACATAAGATAGCAATTTTGCTATTGCATACTGTCATTTAACTGTTGCTAAAGTATAGCCCTTGGCTTACAGCAGAATGGTCTGTGTTAGTGATCATTCAAGATGATGTGGAGCTTAATTGCTCTCAGTGTCTGACAAACTGGTTCTGGCATGACACATTATTGGTCACTTCCAGTGTAGACATGATGTTAGAGCAGAAACACTTTTCACGTACAGTCCTAGTCTTTTCATAAACTATACAGTATTAAAGCATTCGTTGAAATAGTAGAAAGAGCAGAATCAGTTTTGTAAAACTTGGATTCATTCAAACAGCATCATAATGAACAGTGAACACAGCAAAACATCATGTGGCTCACCCCCATGATGTCCTCTACAAGTAGTGTCTTGCGTGTCTTTGCAACGTGAGCGGCGATGGTGGTCCCAAATGTGATGGGACCAGAGGGGATGAGCCCAGGAAGCCCCTCTTTTGCCCCCGTTGGAGTGAACAAACATAAACTCTGTGACAGAGAAAGCAACATCAACAAAACAGCATGACGACTATAAAATTTGTCATTTTAGGGTACTTTATATGTTGCCTGAAAAAGTTGAATACTGTCTTTACAGTAAACTAATTACAATTAAAATGATGACAAGCAAAACCCAATAAAACAGCAGTTATATCAAATGAAAACAGCAAAACAACTAAAAAACACTATACTGTAGATTGGTGTATCCATTAATTACTTCCCACATAATTATAGACTGGGCAAAAGAGAAGCCTTTTTCAAACTGTGTTATCTTGTTGGTCACAAATACTTGGCATCCAAGTAAAAATATTCAAGAGAAAGGAAATGAACATCGCAGAGGTCTCAAACGTTTTAATACTATAGAAATTCCAGGCCATTTTGAGACACACAGAACATGTACATGACCAAACAAAATCTTGCATTCATTTTGCAGAGTTTATGTTTCCCATGATCTAAGGACCTCTAATGCTTCAGTGCTTAGAAATGAGTTTTGTTGACAAAATACAGTATTCCTAGTAAAATATAAAATATAGTGTATGAGTGTTCCCAGTCTAAGAAGTTTAAGTTACAATACTATTATTTTAAAAATAGCAACAATTGATACAGAGCAGCTTTGACTGCTTTTTGAGTGTATTTAATGTCTTTAACATCTACTAAACACTATTCAGCATGTCTTAACTAAACCATATCAGAAAATACTTACATTGTTGCATTCTCCAAGGAAGTAAAGTGCAAATCCATCAGCTTTTGTGGCTGTGACAAAAAAGAAAATAAATACATAAATGAAAAGTGCCATTGGCTGTGTGTTAGACATGAACATTCAAAATGGTACTATTCAGTCTCAAAACATTTAACTGGACAAAAATGCACACATAGATTCTGACACTATTCTGGCATTTGTAGGAAGAAAAGAAATAGCAAAGTTCTAATACATATGCCTAATATTTTTAACAGATATAATGCTACTTGCTATTGAAGGAGATCCAAATATCAGAAAGGAACATAAGTAAATAAATCTATGGTGTTTGAACCAATGTCAGAATTTACTAATGACAGTGACAAAAAAGACCTGGATTATTTATAGCAGCTGTTCCAGCCTGACTATTCAGGCCGTGTTCTAATTAAGCTATATCACAACATTTACAGAAATTATTTTAATTAACTGATTTAATCATGAAATCAATGACAAAAACGCACAGTGCTTTAATGTTATTTTAACACCATTGGGATATCATTATAGTTTTTCAATTATAATTTTAATAATTTGTATTTTTACATTTTCTAAAGTTTTAGTAATTTTGTCATTTCAATTTTTTTTAAACATGATCACATTTTTATTTCCATTTTAGCTACTTTTTTCTATATTACATCAAGTTAAACAATGAAAATAAAAAATCCTTGGCAACTAGCTGAAATATTTATTTTTATAATATATATTATATTATTTATAATATATATTATATTTATTTATAAGTTTTATTTTATTGTATTTTCCAATTAATGTTTTATTCAATGTAAGTTAAATAGTTCAGAGCTAAATAATATTTTCTAAGTTTGTTTATGGTTTTAGTATAATAACTATAACTATAATTATAATAACCCACAGGTATAAAATTCCCGTCCAACGGTCACTCCTAAACAGCAGAAAAGTCGTTTTGTGAGAGTGTTGTGCACATGCTGGTGTGTGTCAGGTGTACTGTGGGGAGTGCTGGTGTGTGTGAGACATGCAGGGCCGGACTGAATCCCAGCGCTCTGTAGTGCTGCAGCATGCAGATGAAGCGTGGGAGGATGAGAAGTGACAGGCAGAGCACTGCTCAATCAGCGTTTGTGTGCAGGACAGAGATGGGGAACACCCGCCACACTTACACCTTTGAACCTGGATTCACTACACCTCCATCTGCAAGGCTCTCTACAGGCAGCTTTTATGTGCTGTTTATGCCAACAGTGTGAACACTTGTTATTATAGTTGCCTAATACACTAATACATCATGTTAATTGCAAGTATGCTAATACTACAGTGGCCGAGAGAGCTCAGCACACTGCAACTTAAGAAAACACATGCAAATAGAGAAAACACCAGCACATTAAGAAAAAAAGTGTTGCCAACCTCACAACACATGCAAATAAAAAACGCACAGCAAACGATCACAACACATGCAAACTAAGAAACGTGATGCATATTGCGCGGACCACAA
>JAUMHQ010000070.1:951725-978612 GCA_032361165.1 Enteromius paludinosus
GTTTCTCGACTACGATTTTGTCTTTGTCTCTGATAACGTTGTCTGCCGCCGATCTACCCCTGTACTCTGACTCTGATGATATTAAAACACCTTTTGCATTTGAGCTCGCACGCCTCTCGCGCCCTTCTTGTAACATTGTGGTTAATGGCATTTTTTTCCCTTACATTACTTTTACTTTTATACTTTAAGTAGTTTTGAAACCAGTACTTTTACACTTTTACTTGAGTAAAAATTGAAGACGATACTTCAACTTCTACAGAAGTCTTTTTAAACCGTAGTATCTATACTTCTACTTTAGTGGTGAATGTGCATACTTTTGACACCACTGACTGTCACTATATAATGTCATAAAAATATAAGGTAACTGACTCAATACAATGTTCCTTCATTTGAGCAAAGGATATATTTTGCCTTAGCCTCATCCAAAAACCTGAAGAATTCTGGGCAGATGATAGTCAAACAGAATCAGGCCTGGACTAACCATAGGGCATACCGGGCAATGCCCACCGACCGGGCCGACGCACATTTTTGGGCTGGGGCTGTCAGTCATAATTTTTTTAAAAAGTTTATTAGGCCAATTTATTTATAACTGCAACAGTAGAATATCTGAGACACAAATCGTGGCCCATTGGTTGACTGCCTTAAAGGACATTGAGTTAGTCCAATAAAATCTCAGGCCTCGCCCTGCCTCGCTCCTAGCCAGCCCTCATCTCCCCTTGACAAAATCTGAGTTTGACCAGAGTTTGAGATGAGTCTGTCTATAACAATGGATAAACCAGAAAAGAGCAAGGGGGGTGTAGAGAAGCTGCGGGAGAAAAGACGCAAAAGACTTCAAGTGGAAGCAGCAAAATGTAAGGAGCTTAATAACAGAAGCTCGCATGAAGGGGAAACGGAAGAATCTTACATGTCCTAATGCCTGCGCGCGCCATAACTGTAGAATACGTGAACACTTTTTAAAACAGCGAAAAAGTGAAATGTGTGCATAAGGTTTCGAGAATGCGAATTCATCTAGTTTAAATATGACCTGACGTTTTATTTTTATCCAACGATATGGGATGTTATCACACCAATTTTTATTGTGTGAGTTTGTATTATACTCAAATAGCCTTCCTCACTTTCAATATTAAAGACACCAGTACTGTATCAGTGTTTGCATTCTTTGTGGAGGTCTTTGCTGTCCCATATTGTTAAGATTACTGGCAGAATTTAAAATTATAGTAGTCTATATGTACACAGTTCCCTACTTATTTTTATTAATTGAAAATTATTTTATTTGGGGGATATATATATATATATATATATATATACATATTTATATATATATATGGTAGGCCTATATGTGGTGGTGGGCCGGCTGGACCATAAAATTCCAGGGCTGATTTTTCCTTCCAGTCCAGCCCTGAACAGAACTGAATAAGAAACCAAGCAACCAACAAAATGTTCTGTCACCTTCCAATTGTCACATTTGCAGCTGATTAAGACAAAAGCAGTTTTTTTTCCTGCCTGGTTGGAACACAGTGTTAAGGGAACATTCAATGAGTAACTCGTGCAGCCAAACTGACAATTTTTCCACTCCAGTGATGAGCGTTCTTTCTAAGCTATGCAAGCTTCAAAAATCAAGCTTCAAAGTAAAACATTTTTATAAACTGAAACCCAAGCCCTGGCATGTACTTTAAATGAAAGACACGATAGTTTGAAAAAGCTCCATCTACCTACAAACAAATGACATACTGTACGCAGCTATGAACACATGCAGATAAACAGGGACAAAATAGGAGAATTCCTGAATACGCCATCTCCTCTTGTTCTCCTGAGAAAACACCTGTATCTGAGGTCAGCAAGCTTGCAGAAACCTGGATACGTTCAGCAAACTGTTCCTCAGTGGATTCCCCCATTCAGAAAGAAGCTCAGTTAGTGTGTGGAACACAGGAAGTGATGCAGATAAACACAGTCCTCTCAGAGGAGACCGTTCAAGCATTACAGCTCACTCACAACAGCAGAAAATGTCACATACTGTACACCAGACTGATCACAGGTACAGTTGGGCTCATGAGCTAACATACAATTTGTATGACCCCTCTTTGTAATATTTGGTTACACTTTAGAATAGAGAAAACTTATACTCTATGAACTTCAAATTATTTTGCCTTAATAAATTCCTAATTTGCTGCTTAATTATGGAGGTAGTTGTGAAGTTAAGTATTGGGTAGGATTAGGGATATAGAATAAGGTCATGTACTATAAGGCATTAATATGCGCTTAATTACTACTAATAAGCAACTACAAAACAAGTGATTAACATGAAATCTAAATCTGCTGTGTTAATGTGATAAATGCTGTAAAAATTCATTAACTGTGAATTAACGTCTATTAATGTCTAAACTTTGTTGAGGTGGATAAAAACAATCTTTGCAATATCTGAATAACTGAATTAACAGAACATTATTTGTATATATTTGTATTACATGTTATTATTACATTATATTAAATACATGACTTTAAGTAGTTAAAGAATATTCAAATGCCAGGAGAATATTCAGGTCTTAAAACATCTAACATCGTTTTAACTATTCTCATTCTTTATTTTAAGTTAATTCAGGTTTTCAAATATTGTAGTGGACAATGGGGGCCTTGGAATCAAAAAGGATAAGAACCACTGCTCTATGTCTTCTGAACTTCATGGAGACGTTTTTTGTGATAAGATCCAACTCTTTTTCATATTTCCTCGTCCTTTAGCTCTTAGTGTGAATGGACATTTAGGGTAGAGGACAGATCAGCAGTTCTAACTCTCATAGGCAGAACCATGCTGGGTGATGCGATAGCACTTTCTGACTGATGCAACAGACAAAGAAGAAGAGAGATGGTGGGGGAGGGACTGTTCCCCACGTCAGACCGCTTGTATCAGCTTTCTTAAACATGGTTGTATATTAGAGGCCCATATGGACGGATTTGCGGGTAGATAGAGGCAGGACAGCAGTGCTGTGCCATTATAAAGCATCTGATGGCGTCATGCTGAGTCAAAGCTTCTGATCTTTTTTGATTCCCTCTTGATATTAACAGGCACTATGCCTAAACAGCCATTCATATCATCTTGTAAATCTCACACTGTGCACTTTCAGCACAATCCACGTCCCTTGCCGTTGCTGGCCTGTAAGAATGGTAGTGTCTCCTTCTGTCTTCTCACCAACTGTAAGGACAATATGGCTGGCTTCCTGGCTTTTTGTCTACTGCCTACATAGGCAGCTTTTTAAAGCGAAACAGAGCCATATGAACCAAGGAGTAATTGATTACATTCCACACAGGCATGTCAGACAAAAATCCTTTATGACAACAGTTTTCAAAATTGTTTGCTGACAGCATTTAGCTAAGCTATTAGCAATAATACTTTCAATTTAGCTTTAAAGTGTACACAGTAAAATCTAATTAGTGAACCTTACTTAAAAAAAAACATGCAAACCGACTGCCTTAAATAACTAAGCAAAATAATAAAAAACACTTTTTATTGTCAAGAAGTTTTAAGGTTGCTTTTTTACAAAATGTACTGCAACCTGGAATTTCAAATATAACATACTTTGATACTAACAATTCTCCCCCAATATTAATCCCATACAAAAAGGCATAAAATAACACATAATTAAAAATATATACATGTATAAATTATTAAGCAAAGCAGGCTGGGAGCCAGAAACTAGCAAGAAATCTGATGCTCGACAAAATCAAATTATCTTAACTAGGTTTTCTGAGAAACAGAGGCATATGAAAAAAAAATAATAGTAAAAATAAATTGTTGTCGATAGTAAAGTAAACTAAAAGTGTAAGTTAAGACATTTGTTAGGTTTTACATTGAACAGATAAATATGGGTAAAACAGACCCATAGGTGTAATAGTTTTAATAAATATTATTTGCAAAATAAATTTTGCAAATGATTCTCATTAATCTGCAACTATGCTGTATGACAACAATACCTCTGATTAGAGTATTAGTAGACAAGATGGCATGGCAAGGTACTTAGTCAGTAGAATGTCTGATCAAAATACAGCATTAACAGATATTAAGCAGACAGTCAACTACTTGCCTAATTCCTGCCAGTTGATATATAGTAACTTATAGTTAGTAAAGTGGACTATCAAAAAAGTGCTACCTAAAATCTCTTGGTTTCTGATCAGAGCCTAGAAGTGTACTGTATCTCTGCCCAGGTTCTGCTGGGCAGCCAAAGGAAGGCAATATTCCACTTTGCGCCACAGGCAACCTATGCTCACGTCATACTCCTTCCATTTCTGGTATCCCCAGATGGAAATGTTTGGTAATCAATGCAAGGACTTGCAAATGTGCTTCTGTCCAGCTCTCTGTGGGCAAATATCAGCTCCAGATCCTTTGTGTAAACTAAACAGAAAAATCTCAATTCAGCATGAAAAGTAAAGCAGATATCAGCAGTGTAATCTTATGTCAATATGTTCCTTAATGTGGCAGTCAAAAATCACGGTTACAGTAATGCACCTACAATGTGGTAAGGCAATACCCACAATTTTATATGAATTATTCTCAGTGGCTGCAGCATGCCATAGATGTCAATAGAGCTTAACTTCTATTGAACACAGAGCCTTCCTTTCAACACATACTTTCACTTTATCCTAGCTTAATGTGCAGACACAGCTATGTAAGCCATTCATATACAGATTTTCCTACTGTGTCTTTATGGTGCTTCAGAACATATTTTTGAACCAAGGAGGTCTGAACACCTGAAGAAAGTGGGCAGAATTCCCATTAATGTCAACGAAAGCTGTTTGGCTGGTGCATATAGCCCCTAAACTACATAACCCTGAAGCTAGGCACATTGCTATTGTAATGAACGAGACAGGGGTGTATGGATCCAATCGCAACATCTTTAATCAAGGTCAGGCAGATAGGGTCAAACAACGGTAAACAGAGCAATGCAGAAGTCGTAGTGGTAATACAGATCAAAAGTTGGCAGGCAGCAAACATCAAAAACCAGGAAAACAGTCCAGAAAACACAAAACAGGTGTTTTGTGTTATCAGAGTGAAGTGCATGATGGGGATTGAAGTCCTTAGGTGACAGATGAGTTTTAGAGTGTTGATAGGATGCCATCTGGTGGGGCAAAGGGGAACTATCATTACAGAGCCACCCTTTTAAAGAGCGGATTCCAAACGTTCCAAAATACTACAGTCCAGGGTGGGTGCTGGAGCAAAGGCGAAACAGAGAGGTGACCAGGGGAAGGGATGGGAGACAAAGTCCTTGGGGAAATGAGGAATGAGACAACAAGGATGACCTACAGAGTGGATCAAAGAACAGGGACGCCTTTCAGGGCTGAGCAGGCGGGGGAGATGCCCCCCAGAATGGTGCAGGGAGTCCGGGCCGGGCGGACATTGCTGTGAGAGAAAACATAGAGAAGTTAGTGTTTGCCTCCATGGCCGGGACTGTGCACACTGCGAACTTGCCAGGGATCTCTATAGCCAGAACAGGGCTGAGCGAGAGCTTGACGAACACGGCAGAATGAGAATCAGAGGGAAAGATGCTCTTGTAACACAAGCTCTGGTCGAGGCTCGGGAACACAATCCTGGGGTGGCTCTCCAGACCGCATGTGAGGAAATGGATTCAGGATCGGCTCACCTAGCCGAAACTCTGGAGCAGGACTTGGAATCTGTGGACTGGAATCCACAGGGATCTGGATTGGGCAAACTGGACTTTCAAGGATTGGGATCGGCATTCCTGGCTGAAACTGCAGAACGGACTGGGCAATGGCTCTCCTGACTGAAACTCATGAACTGTACTGGGGGATTGGGATGAGCGTTTATTAACATCTGTGTCTGTGGCAGAACAAGGTAAGGGTTCACTGGCCTGAACTAATGGGCCTGGAGGTTGTGCAGCCACCAGCGGAACCTCCGGAGAGTCAACGTCTGGAAGTCGCGCAACCGCTGGCGCAACCTCCGTGGTTGGGACTGGGCAGAATGAAAGTTTCATGGCACCAATGGCTGGTTCAGGAGGCTTTTCAGCCACCGCTGAACCTCTGGTGACTCTACAATCCCAACCGAGATCACCTGAGGTTTTTGCAGCCACTGGTGGAACCTCTGAGGAAACTACAGCATCAACTAACTCCTCTGGGTTTAAGGCAGCCACCGGCGGAACCACTAGAGAGACCCTGGCCCTAGCCATGACCCCTAGTGGTCGTGCAACCACCGGCAGAACTTCCTGAGGGTAGATAGCCTTCTGTAGCAGCAATTCAGGGACGGCTGCCATCTTGAGCAAATGTTCTAAGGCGGCAACCCTCCATAGCAGCGGTTCAGGGTCGGCAGCCATTTTGGTTACCGATTGAGGCTCTAAAGCTGTGGCCATCTTGGGCTGAGACTGTGACTCTGACATGAGGCATGGCGGACAACTTGAGTGTTGACTATGGATGAGGTATGAGGGCCATTTTGGACGCTGGCTCTGGCTGAGGATAGACGGCCATCTTGACTTCTGACTTAGACTGAGGTTGGACGTCCATCTTGTCTGTTGACTCAGACTGAGGCAGAGGGACCATCTTGTGCAGTTGTCCTGGGACTGCAACCAATCTGTGTTGCGGCTGGGGTGCGGAAATGGAAATAGACCTTCTTAGAGTCTGGTTGATCAGGGGCACAGTGATTAACGTTATGAGGAAGAACAAAAGGGGTACTTAACTTTTGAGGGAGTGAAGTGATTGAAGATGGCCCCACAGTGTTGGGCACCGACTGAACGTCTGAGTCGCTCTCTTCCTCCACAATTCCCACTGTTAACGAGGAACCCACTCATAACAGGGCAAAGTGCATTAATGCTGCGAGGGATGAGCGCTGTCCCTCGTCTCTCAGCCAGGAGTGCAGGGGTTGATTTACACCATTGCAGAATATCTCCCATAATATAATCTCTGGAAGATCGGACGCCTCAGCAACAAGTAAAAAGTCCCGGATATGATCCTCCAGTGATCGAGAATGCTGTTTGAGGGCAAACAGCATAGCAGTGGCATACCTGACAGGAGACAAAGGTGGAAGTCACTGGATCCTGCTTTGGCAAAGTTTTCTCTAATGAACGAGACAGGGGTGAGCGGATCCAATCGCAACATCTTTAATCGGGGTCAAGCAGATAGGGTCAAACAATGGTAAACAGAGCAATGCAGAAAATCCACAGTCGTAGTGGTTATACAAATCCAAAGTTGGGCAGGCAGCAAACATCAAAAACCAGGAAAACAGTCCAGAAAACACACACAGGGAAAACAGACACAAAGAAGAGCTCAGAGAAGAAACCAAGGGAATCCAAAACTTTGCGACTGACTGAAGGTGAGATGGCTAAATTTATTCCGTATGACAGGGGAGTGGTAACAATGGACCAGGTGTGTTGTGTAATCAGAGTGAAGTGAAAGATGGGGATTGAAGTCCTTGAGTGACAGATGAGATCTAGACTGTAGGGTGGAGATAGGATGTCAGCCTGTGGGGCAAAGGGGAACTATCATTTCCGCTATAGAAAAACCAAACAAAACAAAGTAAAAAACTAAACAAAATTTCAAACTTAAAAGAAATCAAAGCAAAACACACAAAAATGCTAACAAACAAAAACAGGATACTATATGTACTTATATATATCTTTATTAATCCATTTACAAAAGCAATTTTGGCAAATTATTTGTTTATTTATTATTGTTAATTTGATTAGACATTAGGCGATAGATTAGACATTAGGCAATAGACATGAACCCTGAACCCTCTAAGGGCAAAATAGGTAATTTTCACATATTTTGAATGTGATATTTTCAAGTGCAAGTAAAAAATGTGCCATATTTACTAAAATCGTCTAATTTTGATTCATTGTGCTACTGTATTTATTACTATTTATTTTGTCAACAATATGTTTTAATCTTTTAACTGATATCATCAAGCTTTTATTTTTCAACCAACCCCAAACAACCACCTTCATTACACAATCAATTATTTCTCACACAAATTCATTAATAAATAGTATTACGGGAGTAATGTAATGCTGTTTCATATTGAATAATGGATTAATAGTTTCATAACGGTGTGCTGGCAATGTGCACCACTGAAGCAATACAATTACAAAACGGCAAATTCTATTATACCGTAACTAATTTGATGAATTAACTGAGTGTATTAATGAATTCTTAGAAGTTCTCAGAAATGTGTCCAGACATTCCCTGTCTGGCGTCGAGCTGGACACAAACTACACATTCAAGCAGCCTCCTCTTCTGTTATTGAATTACAGCACATTTCAGAATTTTCTAGCCGCACGTCATCTGCAGCTCTCCTATATGGCTTGGGTCATCAGGGCCACTAGGCTAAAGACAGACTGAATGAGTAGGTCATGAATCACACAGTGCATGTGTGTGTGTGTGTGTGAGACAGCGAGGCACAGGATCTATCCAGATGTAGAGGCGGAGGGTTTGGGATTATCAATTACTCAAAGATCGCATGTGTGTGAGAAGAAAACAGGGCCAGGGGAACGCTAGGTGGGAATGAGGTGGAGGGAGCAGACGTCACTGGGGCCTTGGGGGTCCTTGTTAGTCTCAACAAAAGCACAGACACATAATCACATACTGCACACACACTATCACACACACAGTGATGCATCATTAGTAGTGCCCGTTAATATTTAGAGCTAGGGATTTGAACAAACCACTACGTGTAAGCATTAAAGGATTTGAATTCTGTCATCCTATATTTACCCTCATGTCATTTCAATCCCATGTTACTTCTTTACTGGTTACACTGGAATGGGGAACAGAGCTTTTAGGCTTTACAAAGGACATGCTATCCTAAAGGAAGCATATATGACTTGAAAACGAATAATATGCAATAATATTATCAATTTAAGTACACTGATACTATTGGGTGAGAAAAAACATTTAAACTGAATTAAGCTGGATACTAGAGACACAAACTTTGAACTGAATTGAATCAACATTGAGCTAAACTGAGAAGAATAATGACTTTATTGTCTTTTTAAAGCTGCTTTACATCTGAAATTGAATTTGATGAATTCCATAATTGATTAATTTTATGAAACTAACATTGTTTATTAGTTTGTAAAAAGCATTTTGTCCTGCATTATATTCCAAGTCCTCAGACTGAACAGACTGAAATTTAGTGATTAACGGTCCTGCTAAAACTAGATCAGTAAAATTTATGAACAAATCTTTCATGCTGGTGTAAAATTGTTCAACAGAATTATTATTATTATATTATTATTATTATTATTATTATGTTTATTAAAGCAACATTTAGGTGTGAGCAACACGAGTTACAGTATATATTTACAGAAATACTTCTTTAATCTATGAAATTCAACTTACAGACATACTGTATAAATTTTTTTTAAAGGAACCCAGCTCATATCTATACAGACCAAGTTGTCATAGAGAATAAAAACACCTAAAAAACACACAAAATATCTCTAGATTATTTGCTGAAAACAGCTTTATTATAACACTATTTTGGATTGTTTGAAAGTCAACAAAGAGATAAAGGCTAGAGTGTAGGGAATGTGTGCTTTCAGGGTAAAAACAGTCACAAGATTATAAAACATGACTGATCCCGTCTCACAAAAAAGCTGCACCTTCACGAACAAGCACTTTTTTTTCCTAAATTTTAAACCAAAGAATAAAACTAAAACAGGATCTAATCAACAGTATCTTATTGAACAGATGTTGACCTCTGAATTGTAAGTCTAATCATTCTCCGTCACCAGCAACCAGATCCATCCTTGAAAACCCTTGAAGGAGACAGAATTAGAAAACAGCTAGATGTCTTGTCCTTTAGCCTATTGATTTAACAAATCATTCAGTGTCACATTGTCAGGACTGTTTATGTTGCAAACCTAATTTTTTTATACTTCTGTACTTCGGAAGCTAAGACTATCACATTCATGATTAGATACAGGGAACATACACTAGACATATTCACATGCATATGTATATTATTACATTATTCAGTATATATGATGGGTCAGACAATGCTTAAACCTACACTCTGATCGTTAACACTCTGACTGATGGTACTTTGACTCTAGAGTTATTGATTGCACAAAAAGCTTGACATGCAAGCGGTATTACAGGTCACGGTATTTGCAAGTAGAAATAGAAAGATACGAAGAGGATCACATGGACTGAAGCCACTGGCCCTGCTGTTAGGCCTGTAATGAGGCTCTCACATTCAATGTAACAGAAGAATCATATGATGGCCGGGTATCTCCACAGCTCTGTTTGTGGAGTTTGACTGTGTGGAGCACACAAAAAAAGGACAACCTATTATTAAACTAATCAGCGATCTCACAAGTATACTTGTGACCTGTCGAATAAAAGATGTTCAGATTTTACTTGGAATTCTGTGAAAGCTTTGCTATTGTTTTTCTCAATTAGAGCCATGTAACCTGCACCGACTGTCTCTTATTCTCTGAATCTCATGAATGCGGTCATAAAAAAAAAAGTAAGATTCTCTCGAGCCACCGAGGGAATCGGATTGGAGGTACCCAGTGTGCCCCTATCTGATCCTTTGAGACTGGATGATTGGTTCCTTGGGTCTAGGCACAGCCACGTTCCCCCCAGTCTCTTTCTTCCCGAAGATGCATGAGGAGCTAACCAAGTCGTAGCAGTCACGCCTGCGCCCCGTCTCCTCTCCCCTCACCACTCTTGACGGCGGTGCAGCCAGGGGGTATGTGGCAATCGGCAGACCGAGGCAATGTGCCACATCCTGCCCTGGAGGACCCCGGGACTGGCTAAGAACACCCACAGATCTGCAAAGTGTCCCTGACATGGGCAACCCGGAGGTGATGGAGATCTAACCTTTTTTTTTTGTTTCCTCAGGTGTGGATCCGGAGCACTGTGTCGCCAGCAGCTTCCAGCTTCCCAGCAGGTTACAGCTTCCCAGCAGCTCGTGGTCGTTGATATGGACGGTACTCCTTGGCTATGCGATTCAGTTCGCCAGGCGTTCCGCCCAGGTACAGAGGCATCCATTACACCACTGCCCGCTCGGACAGGGATGCGGCTGTCCTGCGGAGGTTGCAGTCCTACTGGCTAAAGACGCAATCTAGCCTGTCCCTCCAGCCGATATGAGGTCAGGGTTTTACAGTCCATACTTCATCGTGCCCAAAAAGAGCGGTGGGTTGAGACCCATCCTCGATCTACGGGCTTTGAATCGGACTTCTCAGGCTGCCGTTCAAAATTCTCACCCCGTAGCGAATCCTAACGTGCATTCGGCGCCAGGATTGGTTGGGACAGGATGCTCACTTGTCTCGATCTTGCCTCAACAAAGACCCCTTCTACGGTTTGCTTTCGAGGGTCGAGCATATCAGTACCGGGTCCTCCCATTTGACCTATCCCTCTCTCCCTGTGTCTTTACAAAGGTCACGGAGGGTGCCCTCTCCCCTCTGTGGCATATAGGCATCCGCACCCTCAACCTAATCATAGCTCACTCATCTGTTGTGTATGCACTGGTGCCATCTGGGCCCTCAGGTTAACCGGGAAAAGGACCTCTTCAGGCACAAGACAGCTTCATATGAGACCACTTCAGCGTTGGTTACACAATGGAGCCCCAAGATGGGCATGGCACCGTGGCACTCTCCGGATTGGTGTTTCCCCGGAGTGACGGCGCCTCTTCAGCTTGTGGTAAGACCCTGCCTTCCTGCGGGTCCCTGGACAGGTGTCCAACTGCTTTGGCACATTAACTGCCTTGAGTTGTTAGCCGTGTTTCTCATGCTCCTCATGGCAGTCCCTCCCTGGAAAAAAAAGGAAGGACCTCATTTCTCAGGGGATGGGCACGATTTGGCACCCACATCCTGATCTTTGGAACCTGCACGTCTGGCTCCTGGATGGGACACGTCAGACCTCTCCGGCCTCTCTTCGGCCATGATAGACACTATCACTCAGGCAAGAGCTCCCTCTGCGAGGCCGGCTTATGCGTTGAGATGGGGTCTGTTCATTGACTGGTGCTTCTCTCGCCGAGAGGACCCACAGAGGTGCACGGTTGCAGTAGTGCTTTATTTCCTGCAGGAGAAGTACGAGCGCAGGCTGTCCCCTTTGACTCTCAAGTGTATGTTGCTGCTATCACGGCATATCATGATGCAGTGGAGCAGGGGTGCCCGACCCAAGCTCCTGGCGATCGACTGTCCTGCAAAGTTTAGCTCCAACTCTAATCTAATCTAACACACCTGAAGCAACTAATTGCATGTTTTAGGATCGCTTGAAAATTAAAGGCATGTGTGTTCCCCTGCAGTGGAGGGTACATCCCTCGGGAAGCACCAACTGATTGTGAGGTTCCTTAGAGGTGCAAGATGGGTTAACCCCCCAAGACCGCACCTCGTACCCTCTTGGGACCTTGCCGTCGCCCTACGTGGGTCAATCAAGCTAAAATCTGATGCCGTTCCTGACTGCGCTGTCCTCCATAAAGAGGGTAGGGGACCTACAAGCCTTCTCCGTCGATCAAGAGTGCCTAGAGTTCGGCCCAGCTGATTCTCATGTCATCCTGAGACCCCGGCCCGGCTACGTGCCCAAGGTTCCTACCACGCTTTTCCGCGATCAGGTAGTGAACCTGCAATCTTTCCCCTAGGCCGGCTGGTGTCGGCTTACTGCGCCATTCCCACAGGATCTGTGCTCTTTTTCTCAGTTGTTCCCCCGCAGTCAGTACTAGATACGGAGTAGCTCCTCACTGTGCTCCTACTGGGTCTCCTTCGCCCAGTAGGTTGTGGCTCAAATCTCAATATTCCACGGTTCACGGTGGCCTCAGGGTCGTGGCCTTTTCCACGGGTCTGTTCCCATATGTAACGGCGGAGTGACTCGACTGAAGGGGAACTTCTAGGTTATGAAGGTAACCCTCGTTCCCTGAAGGAGGGAACAGAGACTTACACCCCCTTGCCATGACCCAGGGGTCGCACTGACGCCAGCTCAGCTCCAACCTGCAGTTGCACTGCTTTCGTGCCCTCTTATACTCATGTAGTGATGAGGTGCACCTGAATGCAATCTGTGCTCGCCAATGTTCATTGGCCTTTTGTTTGAAGTTCAAAGGCAGTTGGTCTCTCATGCGAGTTCCCATATGTAACGTCTCCGTTGCCTCCCCCAGGGAACGAGGGTTACTTTCGCTATGTAGACGTTTTCTTACAAGTAGAAAAAAAAGTCAAATGCACAAAGGAATTTTATGGAGATTTTTCCATCTACAGATTTTTCAATTTTTTTTCTCTAAAAAGTAAGGATGCACACTATAGCTGAAAAACACGTTACATATTTAGCAGTCAGATCTCTGTATGCACAAAGGCACAGATCCCTGTACAAGACCATATCTGAAGATTAAATGTTATTGTAGAAGGATTTTAAAAAAACATTTAACTAGCACCTCATGACATACCACGTAAGCAAAAGGCACATAGGCACAAGTGATAAGCAACAAAAACAGCATTTTTTATGTTACTGTGTTTTTTAAAATGTTTTTATGTAAATATAATGGGCAATATATTGCATCAACAAATATGATTGAGGTCATGTACATATATTGTGCGATAAGTAGATTGAATACTGTGACAGAGTGATGTGGTAAGTGAGCACAGTGCATACACACAGTCAAGTACATGACAGAAGATAGCAAAGGTTTTCAGCTCTCACAGGGAGGCCTGAAGTTCATTGTTTTTGTGGAAGCTGTTCAGAGAGTTTATTGTGTACTAATGACCAGGCCCACACAGAATCTACACCCTCAAAACCTAATATGAAAATGTTGTCTGTTAATAATAAGAGCATAGCACTGACAGTTCTATTGAGAGCATTATTTATATATTCAGATTAGGTTTACAGAACAAATAAAGTACTCATAACATTTAAAAGCAATGTTGTCTAAATACCCCCTAAGTTTATTCCACAATATTCTAGAAACAATTTATATATATACAGTATATATATATATTTATTAGTGGTGGGCTGTTTTCTGCGTTAACGTGCTGCTGATAAAAAAATATCGCCGTTAATCTATTCACAAACTTGAGTTGGGAGCTGGGTCTATACTACGCAAGCTATGATGACTTTCACCTTGATATTTTAGCGCGGATGTATACCTAGCTGAACTGCACTGTAGCCCTATTCAGACGGGACTAGTTTTTTAAACTACTGTACGTGTGAGCTTTGATTCTTATCACCTGTCGTCCGTGATTTTCATGTACCATTTCCGATGGGACTAACACCTCCGTGTTTATTACAGAGGTGAGAGGGTCTGTTTGGTGCATCTGGGCGTCACAGAGATCATGTGCTCTGTATGCGTGCATTG
The DNA here is from genome assembly GCA_032361165.1 of Enteromius paludinosus. Classification (NCBI taxonomy): domain Eukaryota; kingdom Metazoa; phylum Chordata; class Actinopteri; order Cypriniformes; family Cyprinidae; genus Enteromius; species Enteromius paludinosus. Next base: position 966,010 of record JAUMHQ010000070.1, read on the forward strand.
CAATAGTGATTCAGATTGATTACAATTAGTATAATCACAAATACCATGGTGAAGCTAAATGGCTAGTATAGCAAAACCATGTTAATGTGTGGTTACTTTAGTTCAACTAATATGATTTTTATTTGTAGTAAACACATGTTTAATTTTGATTCATTTTAAAATTAATCTAGATTAAAAAAAACTATCTATGTCCAATCTATGTATACACATATACATATATAAAGATTATTCATGGAACTTGACTATAAAACAGATTTCTTCAAAAATTGGTAAATCATAAATTTATGGTTAGAATTCAGGGTGTTTTTTACCACTGGGTTGTACAGAAAGACATTTGTTTTGAAACAGAAATGTTACACATTATAAAAAAAAAAAAAAAAAAGTCTATCATAAGACAATCAACATTAACAGGATAAACAGATGCAAAACATCATATGAAATGCAAATGTGTCTTGGTTAATGGATCTTACATTCATAATCGATGGTCAGTGGAAAAAAACCCCATAGAGCATTGACGTGCACAAAGAATTTGAAAGCTAACATGCATGCTAATTTAAAGCACTGCTTGATATGCATCACAGGCCAAGACAGGATCTGGCACACATGGTTTGTAGAGAGACTGATGTTGAAACGGTGCCTGAGAAAAATCCTGTTGCCCAGCCGAGGTTAACCATCAGCCGGCAGCTTGTGAGAGAGTGCTGCTGCACACATGCAGAAAACATTCCCAAAATGCGACACATTCACCCTCCTCCAGTCCCCCTCCCGACCGACTGCATGCCCCTGGAGGTTGGCTCTGACGTCAGTAGCTAAGCTGGGCCGGCCGCCAACCCTGTGGGCCCTTGATGGATGTGATGGGTCGAGTGGAGCGGGCCACGGCATGAAGCATGCTGTGCACAGAGAAGCCAGTCCCGCTTAAACAGCCCTAATGACCCGTAAGGACCCAGCAGGCCCCACTCTCCCATACTTTTACTAGTGCACTAACCCTTTAGCCTTCTGCAATCTTTGCTGTTCAGGTCACATATACACAGACACATGCACAGGAGAAGTGTGCACATCAAGTGTATTGATGTAGTTTGGTTGATGTAATGACTAATGTAAAACCAACCAAAAATCTAAATCAAAACTGAACTTTATATAGATTCCTGTCCATATGAAGATACAGAATATGGCTACTAGATTAAGATATTCAAACTGAATTGAATGAATAAATGAAAAACTAGAAATCAGGTGTCCCCACATTTGATGTGTAAGAATATTTGTAGCAATGGGTGTGAATTAGAAGCATTCGGAAATGTACAACCAATATTTATCTAAAAAAATATGCAGTATGTGTGTGTTACTATAAAGAGTAAAAGTTTAAAATAATTGTAATTACTGTATATATTAAATTACATTTTTATAATGTTATAATGTTCTCAACTGCTAATATGTTCTCAATTCCTTAGTATTTTGTGTTTTGTAAGCATAAAAAGTTGTAATAACTTGTATGTTTTTGTCTATATGGTTCATATTTATTTTAATGTCAGTGGTAGTTTAGTTGTTTTAGTATTAAAATTAAAATTAAATTGTTGTAGCAGAACAGTCAACGTTGACCTCATAAAAGTAAAAAAATCATATTTTTTAAAGTCAATTTATTTTCATATGTACAATTGGTGTATAGAGTTAGTGGTATTTTATATTTCGACTAATTGTTGTTTTTTCAGATTGTTTTTAAGCACCAAAACAGGGACCCATCAACTGAGGATCACTGTTAAATGCTTAACCAGTAAATAAGCATAGAAACAAAATGCATTCATATGTCCACCCCCAAATTAAAGAAATCATCACAGCAAGTAAACACAGCACTATTTTTAGAGCATAGGGCTCTTATTTGAAGAATACTGGAGCACACGGCCATGACTCCGTACCTGCAGGCTGGCTGCTGTTCTTCCGTTTCAGCCATCTGTCTACGGTCTCTGCACTCACACTCTCCAGCACAAACTCATCCAGCATCTGCGGGTGGAGGGAGAGATAAGCCTTCACTTTCTCATCCGTTAGACCTGCAACAAAGTGATCAAGATTAGTTTCTTCCCCTCACATTAGTTCACAAAAAAAGAACATTAGTCCAGTTTGAAAATATCAGGGTCTTGTCACTGCATGTCCACTTAAAACATTAAAATAAGTTACTCGTGGTTGTTCAGTGTTCCTATTTCTCCAGAATACATACCTATTCTGAAAAAAATATATGTATCTGTTTGTTTCATCAGAGAGTTACCTAGGTTATACTGTACAAAGCTGCCATTAAAAGAGGGGTGGAAATAATAATTTGCTATCAAAAAATATAACTGGATATATGTTCCTTGCAAATAACATCAAACAGGGTACAGTATAAAGATATCTTAAGAGAGATTCTAATTCACAGAGAGTGAGTATAGTCTGCCAGAGAGCACTACAAATGGCAATGGGAACACATTTGCAAAATACCACTTCACTGGAAACAGACATGAAAATGGACAGATGGGCTAGGCATTTTTATTCAGCTTCATTCATAATGGGACTCATAAGTAGTTACTAGACTGTTGCACTTGACTCTAAAGGACAGCATACAAATTTTACTTTACTGTATATTGACACCTGTTGCAGCTGTGTGAAGTTTTTATTTATTTATTTATTTATTTTCTTCTTTCTTTTGTTCTGTTCATGTTCCTAACAAAGCAATCACACGAGAAGAAGTTTTTAAGCTGTTATTATTTATTTTTTCAATTATTTTGTTAGATGGCCTGACAGCTGAATATACAAGTAAGCTTTTATGCTACTTTCATACTGCTGTTTTACAGTTTACCTTACTATTTCCTTTCGCTAGTGCATAACATAATATGCTACTGTATAATGACATTTAAATAAAATTGTCATTCTAAAAAAATTAATAAAACAATTTACATGAGCTGTTATGAAGGCAGTCTGGAGGATTCAGGCTTGATTGGGAAAAAAATCAATGTACTGAATAAATAAGGATCATATAACTGATTTTTTTTTTTTTTTTTTTACCTTCCTACACCACAATGTTAATCACCACTTACGTTTTGGGGTGCTGCAAGGCTCTATGCTAGGACCACTCTCATTATGCAGCTTTGTGTGTTTATAGTAATGGAGTCATCTCCAGCGAGCAAAAAAGCCCTTATAGAGACACAGTAGGAAGATGGACAAGCTGACTGTGCTTAATAGGCAATTAAGTGTTTGAGAGCTCACTAAGTGCTGTTGTTTATTGTCTTTGTTGTTGGGGCAAACATCAATTTACTAGGCCATAGCTAAACCCAAGCACATTTCAGTTATCAAACAACCAAACAACCTGTGCTTTTATTGGTAGTCCTAGTAGAACCTCTTTTATTTTTTAGGGTCTGCTTGCACTGTACCATGCTTAACCCTTGCAGCCTAAGCTTGCACGGCTTCCAGAATTTATATTTAAATGTGTTTAACTATCTGCTAAATATTATTTGCAATTATTAATAAGCTACAGACAAAAAGAAATGGAGCCTTCACAGACCCACTTCTACAGTCTACTGTACATCGTAAAGATCACACATCAGTGATAGTGATCAGTGACTAGTGGACGGTGTCTTGTAGAAAATGTATTTAAATAATTTTTTTTGTCTGTTTGGGATATAAGATTTAAAAATACTTACAGGTGCCAGCTTAAACATAATTCTAAGAAATTAAATGTGAAGTTCCTACATCACAAAAACAGTGAAAGGTATGATTGACTGTGCGTCAATGGAAATTTAGAGACTGGACCTCCAGGAACTTTTAATTAAATATCTCTGTTCTACGCATTTATATATATATATATATATATATATATATATATATTTATTAATTTTTTTTGTTTTTTTGGAAAAATGCCACAATGGACTCAACTAAAACCAAACACTTTAAGCATATGTGTGGCTTGACAATGTGCAAACTCGGGGGAAACACAGCTGGGAGGCATGTGCTCCACACTATGCAAACATACACACACACACACACACGTCAGCAGGACGATATTGAGACACCCAAACTAGCCCACAAGAGCTCCCACAAGCAGACAAAGGCTAGTAAGAGGCTACAAACTGTTTTGGTCCACAACAACAAAAGACAAAGCAGATGAGAATGGCAGTGGCTCCACTCTTTGAATGCTAAATCCAAACCAGATGTGTGAAAATATTCATATCCATATTCAACCTCAGACACAAACAGCTGTATTCACTATCTTGAAGAAGTTGCACAAGTAATCAGTCTACATCAAACTACAATTCCATTGTGGCGTATCTAACTTTTAATAAATAAACAGTTCTTACTATGAATAAGTTGTTTATTAGCATGCCTAATAATAACACATTGGCTGTTTCTTTGTGTTTATAAAACACATAATCTGCATGACCATATTCTACATCCCTAACCTTATCCAATACCTAAATTTAACAACTACCTACTAACTATTAATAAGCTGAAAGTCAGGAGTTTATTGAGGCAAAAGTCAAAGTTAATGGCATGTATCCTGTTCAACAAAATCTCAAAAACAATTAAAAAACTGACCCTCAATTGACCTTAATTCTCTATCTTTGCTCACTGAGAAATGGCAAACTTAGCTCTTAATTACTATCCTTTTAGGCATATTTTGTAAATAATCTAATTACAATACGTTCACATAAGTTAAACAAAATGCCTGAATGTGACCAAATTTTTATACTGATCTTTTGGTAGGCACTTTTATAGAAATACTTTCTTATAACACAAGCATATTCATATTTTAAACATTACAGGGATCAAAATGCATTGCCTAGGGATGCAACAATACCATTTTTTCAGAACCGATCTGATCCCAAAAACTCTGGATATCTGCCGATACGATCCAATCTGATACCAGCCTAGTTAAAAAAACAATTTTTTTTTTAAATGTATAGAAAATCAATGTATAGAAAAGTTCAAAGAGATATTTTTGCAGCGCGCAGTTTAAATTCTGAACGGAGGATGAGAGACAGCCACAGCGGAGAAAAGAGTTTATGTGAAATTTGATTGAATATTCATCTGTGAGATACATTGAACTATGGAACAGTTTCAGAACACTTGAAATATAGCGCACAGAAACTTTATCGTACTTTATAATGTGTATGTGTCATTCTTGGAGCTTAACACAGAATAATATATGCACAAGGTCTCGTCTCAGCCAATACCTGACCCGCAAAAAAATAACTGTATCAGAAATGATACCAATCCTTAGTATCGGACTGATGCATCCCTAGTATTGCAGGAACAGGAACTCACATCTCTCTTCTGGTCTATTTCTGCGCTTTAAAATGTTATTTGTTTAACCACCACTTCTTAAACAGAAGCACGATAATCATTTTAATTTATCTGTCAAGGTGTTGGAAAGCACTTCAAATTATCCGTAAATAGATATATTTTTTAAGTTCTGTAAATTAAGTGGAAAAAATGTTGGGTTAAAGCAACCTTTGATAGCTGGTTTTAGCTCAGGGGAAAAAAGCATGGTGATGTATGGAGGCACAGGTCTGTATACGCAGAGAGAGAGAGAGACAGCAGAAGAGAAAAAACAGGAGGGGGCCAGGGGCTGCTGCCGACTGACGCTGTCCAGACACGAGACACAGCTCTTCAGGAGTGCAATGCCTCACGAGACTCCCAGAGCCAGTGCTGACGCACATGGGCAAAGAACACTGCTTCATAAATCAGACACTGGAGGGGACGCAGACACACAGGCTGAGTGCGAGAAGAGAGAAATTACACTCGCCGGCTTTCTGTGAGGCTTCCTGCAGCATGAACTCACATTAAACAGAGAATAACATCGGATAATTGCTGTTTGTCTCTCTTTTCACATTAAAACATGTTGTGTGTTTTATGACATATTAATGAGACAACTATATGCTAGATGGCATGAAATTTCTATGCCTTACTCTTTAATTATTATCTTGCATTCATTTTGACCTTTTTAACAGAATGACTACATGGAATACTTGTTCCTTTAACTATGCATGTTACATCAGACCGGAAAGTTATTTTAAATCATGAAAAACTGTTTCATTTGGCACCACCAGCAACATACAATTTTTGTTAGCAAAAATTTTTTATTAAACCCTTTGCTATTTGCAAACCCCAAACTCATGCCATTGGTATCTGATTGTGTCTGATTGGTCGGGATGCACAAAAAACAGTGGAAGGTTTAAAAGTGTTTTTGGAAGAAACGCCATGTTTGCATATTAAAACAAATGAAAACAAATCAACTGAAATCATTAACTCATCCTGTTTCTAACCTAAAAGTAAAAAAATCTCCCAATACTATGGAACTCAATGGCTACCAGCAACTATTTAGTTACCAACATTCTTAAAAACATCAGATTAACAGAAGAAAGAAAGTCATACAAGTCTTGAGAGTGAGTAAATGATGACAGAATTTTCAATTTTTGGTGAAGAGACATGAAGCACAGTTACCTGTACATGACATAATCATGCACACATAATTGTACATTTTAACCTGAAAATCTTGATGTTAACCCCCCCATATGAGTAACCTCTTCTTATAATTCTTTCTCTCATTATCCTCTTTAAAGGCTGTATAACAGAATCAGCAGCCCTTCGGCACCCTATTACAAAGTCCACCTTGCAGTGATCCTGTACCATTTGTTTTTATTGTTTGTTGTGTTGCGGGAAAAAGAGCTGTAAAAAATATTAGTGGTCTAATCACATGCAACATCATCAAAGCTTCAGCATACATCACATGACGCCAGAGATCACAACAGCAAACCAAAGCAACAGCCCAAAACCACAAAGCACTCAAGACTCACCACCCTTTCTATCCCTGCATAACACTTTAAACGGCCAATAGCGATCACTGGACTGCCGGGCCCCGTGGGGGTTTTTCTCCACCAAGACAAAAACAACCTTTTTCACTTCCCCAAACTGAACTGAACATCAACGAATGTTATCGCAGCAATACTGGATTAGAAGTCAGCTTTAGGTTCTTGGTTACACATGTGAAGGTCAAGTCACATTCAAAGAAAAACTAAGAGCTATTTAATATACGGTAGTGTATAATTGTAATTTTAAAGTTGTGGTTGCTAAGTCAAGCTTTACTACTATTGCTCGCACTGAGGGTTTGAGATTTTACTGCACTCTAAGTATTAGACTTCAGGATCATACCACAGAATTTGTGCGATGGACAAGAATGGAAAAAAAAAAAAATTATTTATTGGAAGAATAATAATTTCCTAATAATTTATGCTTCGAAGAAGTGTGCTAGACACACTTTTCACCTGGCACGTCATGAAACTAGGCAAAAGTCAATATACTTGCTTACTGAAGGAGGGACCTGAGACATAGGCGATTTAGAGTTTGGCTCTTCAGACAGCCAACAAAAACCATGAATTTTTTGCAGTATTTAAAACACAAATACTTAAAGTATAATTCTAATTCAAAATTTAGGGGAATTTCAGGTTTCAAAATATCATGTAGAATTGTAATTTAAAAAAGAAACTACACTTTCAACTACAGTCAAATTCAGGAATCAGGAATATCATGATATATTAGAGAGAGAGAAAGAGAGAGACTAATGTGTTACATATATTGTGGGAAAACTTTTCAATTTCAAAATCAGTGTAAATTTAGCTTATTAAGGAAAATGTACACATCTTCATTGTGTTCAAAAGTTTTCAACCCCTGTCTCTTCATGAATCATTTGTCATTCTGAAGCATCAGTGAGCGTTACCTTCTGTAATAGTTGCATATGATCCCTGTGTGTTCTCAGTGTGAAAAAATGGATCTCAAAAACAAAGTTATTGTGGTTAGGGTTCGAATTTAGAAAAATGCTCAAAATTCAAAGTATTTTCTGAGGAACAGCAGGCAGTTTAACTGTTCAGGACAAACAAGGGACTCATGAACAACTATTACTAAATAAAAAACAAACAAACAAACACAGCTGTGGATCATTAAGGTAACAACGCAGTATTAAGAATCAAGGGAATGTAAACTTTTGAAACATTTAGCTAGGGCTGGGCAATATATCGCACAATATATTCATGCACATTGTGGAATCTATGTTATTATCTTTTATGTGAAATATCTTAGGTCAGTACTAAAAAAAAATGATTTACATTTGCAGATTCTGCAAGGTGTATGAAAACGTTCTACTTTCGACTGTGTGTGTGTGTGTCAAATGATTAATTGCTATTATTCATTTGACAGCACTATTTATGTATGTATTTGACAGTATATTGTGGTATGAATTACCTATAGATGTTTGTCGTAATGATTGTGTTAAATTAAATGTTACTATCAAGTGGAAAAATACAGTAATATTATGTATAGTGAAAAGCACTATACAAATAAATTTGAATTAAAAATATTACATTTAAATTAAAATGTTTAAATAATAATAATAATACCTACAATTTGTAAAGTTGATTTAGCACAAACCTAGCATTAAAGCAACACTATGTAACTTTTGCTACTCTAGCTGTTAATAAACATAATTGCACAGCGGAAGAACATTCTCAAAGTTTATGTTTATGGCGATTTACAGAGGTATGTGTTACTCCGCAGCGGTGACGACCTGAACAGGCTACTATAGTCCAAAAATAAACACTTATTATAAGTGTACCCTAGTGATTTGGGATAAGACAAAGAGGCGGATTGAGAGAGAATAGTATACATACTTATATACTTTTATTATATACATTTTGCTAATTTTGAACATAGAAAAAGTTGCATAGTGCTGCTTTACAGTAAATACAGTTTCAGAATTGTATTCCGAATTCGGAATCAAATTTCAGTTCAACATCCTGTATGGCCAATTTATATACAGATCTACTGTATAATCAGAAAAGAAGCCAATACTTAAACTCTGAAATTTATCCAACCACCCACAACACTGTTACGGTGATTTTTTTTGCAATGCCACCTAAAATATTCTTCATGAAATGGAAAGACCTAGCTTTATATTACTGCACTATTTTCAGCCATGTGAAGCCATGGCATACAGCACTTCAGAAATGGTTCTATTATTTATTCATTTGCTAAGAAGATTCACTTATCCAGGGAGGCTGACACTTTCAACACTTTCTCTTGTGTGGCATCTTCCAGACATGAGGAAGTGATCATGGCATAACTTGGACAAAGAAAAGGTTCAAACAACACAGCGGCATTTGTTGCGTCCCCTGCCAATGGTTTTTGGAAAGAGCTGGATACACATCAGTCCAGAACATTACTCTTGGGTTGCAAAATCACACTGTTGAAGCACAAGCAAAGCTCTGGGTCTGTATTTTTTTCACAGTGCGCAAAGAACACAAAAACAAGGAGGAGAACTACGATCAAATGATGAGAGTGGTGATATGTAGACGTAGGCGCTGATAATGTCTCTTAAACAGCCCACGCTGTCCTTGAACACAAAGAGCATTTGTTCCTAATGAACATTTGAAACTCAAGCTAGCAACTATAAACTATAGATAAGTGACATAGTGATGTTATGACACCAAGAGAGCAATGTGATCTTTCAGACATTGCCCTTTCAGTTTGTTCTTTTAAACAACACATTAATAGAAGTGAATTTGTAATATCAACCAAGACTGCATTTTGACAGCAGTGTTTCCAAGTACCAGATCATTTGTTTCTATGCAGATCTTCCAGTTGGAAATTCGATGTTGGAAATGTTGTTAGTCAGAATATGTTTAGGCTTCAGAATTTGCTCCTATATAAGTTAAATGCCGCAGGTGTAGCAAAGAGTGTTGTAAATGGTGACAACAATGCCAAGAACACAAAATGTACATACAGTTATTGATGCAATTCGCATGGCTTTGAATGAAAGTGACTGCCAAAAACTTTTCTGGTATCCTAACACTGTTTTGTGTAGAGGAGGCTCGAATCGGTTACACATGTTTGAAGAAGAAAAGACTAATTCAGTATGCAAATAAATATAGAGAGCAGTTGCAAATTTGTATGCAAAAAGCTGTTGAATGCTAAACATTATATAAGTCAGGGGGAAGATTTTCAAACTTCACTATATGTCATATTTAAGCCTGTTCTCCCTCATTGGTTTAGCAGTGCTCATCAATGTCAAAATTATTGAGATGGCCAATTAAATCAGAGTAGGCAGAGTTTACTGTTCACAGAAGCAGAGCACAAATTTCAGCAAGAGGAATCAGTTTAACATTGAAAGAGAGAAGGTAGAAAATAGCAAGATGGAAGTAGAGATTTGACAACTGTTTTATGATAGAAATGTTAAACCAACACTAACATCCATGCAAGCTACTCAACTTTTTTTCTTAAAAATTGACATTTTGAAATGAAGATATGCCATTATTTACATGATTCACATACTGTAATTACGGAAACATTTTACAATAAGGTGTTATTTATTAACACTAGTAATGTATTAACTAACCTGCATAAATAATGAATAATGCATTTGTTGCACTTTTAATTAATCTTTGTTTATGTTAATAGTTTAATACAGTTGTTTATGCGTGTCAGCTCAACTTGTCATTTTAATAATAATGCATTAGTAAATGTTGAAAGAAAGTGTTACAGAATTTCCTTTACCGTTCAATTTCTATATACTTTAAATTCTAAAGTGTAATACTTTATTAAACTGCATATTATGTGCAGTTTGCACATGATACTATAACCTCCTGTAAGTGAAATGTTTGACATGATAAATACAGATCAACTTTAGAAAACAATGGAATGACAAAAATTTAATCTTTTTTTTTTTTTACTTTAGATCCGGCTTGTGGGAATTCGTTTTATAGGGGATCTGGTTTCATCTGCTGCCTTAGTGACATTTGCTGTTTATTTCATCGACCCAAGATTCCTTCGAGCAGCTCTTCATCTCTTTGCACATGCAATAAGAGTACATGTGACGTGATTGAACATCAGACCTCTGGGACCAGTGCTATCTCACGGGCTTAAAACAGATGCCTCCGGCCCACGCGGCTCCCAGCTGATGTGGCCCCTGCTGCTTGGATCAGAGATGGTACACGTACAGTTGGCCCCTAATTAGGAGACAGAGCTCTGCCTTTAATGCAGTGAGGTTTATAGTTCAACTTTTGTTTTGAACTCACAAAAATCACTCTCAGGATAATGATATGCCTAAATGACGTCACCCTTACTCAGTATAATTCTGATGAATCATCCACACTAAGTCATCTAATTATACTGTGGTTGTGACCTAAGAGAGCTGGAACAAGTTACCATGTTTGGAGTGTGTAATAGAGTTTAGACACTGGACATTCACAACCTCTGTCTCATCCCCTCAAATACAAACGTAATTTGTTTATTTAGTGGAAATGGATGGCTTCGATGGATGGGAATATAAATATTTAGTTTCATATTACATGGCTGATACAGGAAGAACGTGACATATATTGAAAATCTATATTAATAGTGACAGATGATGCTCTTTATTTATACACCTCAAAATAATGTACATATTACAGTAATTTGAGAACTGGAGGGTGTATATGACCATAAGTATGTGGACACCCAAACACCACACCCATATGTGCCTGTTGTGCATTTTATTTTAAAGCCATTGGCAGTGAGGTGCTGGTCCTCCCTAACAGCTTCCACTCTTCTTGGAAGGCGTTCTACTAGATGAGGGGCTCCAAAACTTACCCCTTAGATGTAAAATATTGAACCCGGGCTCAGGCTTGTGGTGGCATTTCTGGGCATTTTCAAAGTTAAATGTCCAGTGTGTGGCGTTAAATCCGTGACCATGGCTTGTTTAAATTACATTTCTTCAGGTACATATTGTGGCTTTTCAGATTTCTAATGCTATACAACGTTAAAGAGTTGAAAGCTGAAAGATTCTTCTTTCAGATGAATCTAACTGGAGTTATATAAAATATTTTCAGTGTTTTTCCAAGTTAAGAATGAGAGTAGGTGGGTGTTTTAGTTCAACAGACCAAAAGTAGTCAAATAGTGCAAAATAAAGCATGCCTCACATGGCTTTTTTTTTTTATGGGATGAATAAAGGCCTCTTATTATCAAGTAAGCAAACGTTGCTTTCTTTGCTCCTGTAAAGAAACTCACACAACTTGCATATCTCAGAGGAGCATGCGAAACACGGGGTGTCAGCGTCAACGCTTGAAGGAAGGCGTGGCTGAAGTTTGGCACTGACGCCATGGTCATAGCAGCGTCAGCCAATAAAATTTAAAATATGTGCTACGCCTGGCCTGTCCGGTATGAATTGGTCATAATGGACCGGGTGATTGTCCACCACAATAATGAGTTTCTCCTCCATTTTAAAATTAATCTTCAGTTTGCTGCTCTTGAACAGGATGAACGTGATTGGCTGCCGCCTGGCTACTGTATTTGCATAGAGCGTTCCTGATTGGCTGACACTTCCGTCGGCACTGCTTCACTGGCATTGCTTGCGGCACAAGTTGAAAAATTTTCAACTTCTGCCGTGAGCAACGCTTGACATCACCCATTCAAAGTCAATGGGAAGCGCTGTAACACTCCGTAAGTCAAAAACTATGATGCTGTAACGTTGCGCGATCCTGCTGAGGCGGAATAAGCGAGAGATCACGTAGACACGGAGATTCAAATAAAGTTATTTTAATATAACAAAACCAAGAG
>JAUMHQ010000070.1:1007351-1030245 GCA_032361165.1 Enteromius paludinosus
ACTCATGTTCTCTTTGTTTCTACAGGTTAGCCTCTAGCAGCCCCAAGTGGTTAGGAAGAATATTGCAGACACCACAAGGAGATCTTCAAAAACAAAAGAGTTCCTGCGAGTTCATGCCCTCTCTTCACTGAAAACAAGGATTGGGCGGCTGTCAGTGAACCCCCGCGGGCTGGTAGCCTTTATAAAGGCTGAGAGCAGCCAGCCTTTTGCATTTCAGCGAGCGACCATACTGTTCTCTCATGGATGGGGTTTTGGTTCCTTGCTGCTGTCGCCTCTGGCTTGCTTAGTTGGGGACACCTGATTTCTAGAGATTATCGTCGTCTTGACTACAAAGAGCGTCTCTGCATTTGATAAATAAATTTAATTCTCGCCATAATACATTACCATCACTCTATTCTTCTACTTGATAATGCTTTGCTACAATCTGTATTGTTAAAAGCGCTATATAAATAAAAGTGACTTATCTTCCTGGGCAATCCAGGAGAGAAAAAAAAGAGCAATTTTCTCACGGTTGGTAAGGCGTTCTCCAGAATTAAAATAATAATAATTTGGGATGGGATCGCTGCCATCAGCCTAAAGGCATGTATTTTCATGTCTCGATTTTACCTCGAACCCTCCGAATAAAGGAGCAGTTTGTGTCCAGGGTCGAGCTCACCCAGGGGTCAGTTGGCAGGGACCTGGTGCTTGGCACTTCAGCCATCTGGTCCATTAGGGCATCCAGGGAAAGAGCAATCTCTCCCGAGTGCAGAGGATTTATTTTCTCGCTGTGGAGCCGCACTCGGTCAACATGCTGCCGCCTCACCAACGAGCGCGCAGCCAGTGCTGAAGTGCCTGGACATCAAGGCACATGACAGCGGTCCCGCTCAAAACTCAGGATTAGCGTTTTCCCGGAGTGTCGCCGCCTATTCAGCCTGTGGTCAACACGTATGCCTCCTCCACGGGTTGGGGTGCTGTACGGGCAAGCTGCCTCGGGCACCTGGACAGGGGCCAGACCGCTTTGGCATCAACTGTCTCAAGTTTTTGGCCGTGTTTCTGGCCCTGCCTTGCTTTCGAAAGCTGATGCTGCGCCACAAGCATGTGCTGGTCTGGATGGACAATACTGCAGCCGTAACGTATATCATCCGACGAGGTGGTTTACGCTTCCGCCACATGTCACAACTCACCCGCCATCTCCTGTCGAGTCTAACGTGGCTGAAGTCGCTGCACGCTGTTCACATTCCAGGGGCCTCAACCGTGCAGCCACGGCAGTTCACCCACCCTGGATAATGGCGACTCCACTCCCAGGTAGTCCAGCTGATCTGGAGCAACTTCGGCGAGGCAGAGACAGACTTCTTGCCTCCCCTGAGTCCTCCCACTGCCAGCTGTATTACTCCCTTGACACGGCGCCCCTCGGCAGGGATGCACTGGCTAACAGCTGGCCTCCAAGGCCAAGTACGCCTTCCCCCAGTGAGCCTCCTTGCACAGACCCTGTGCAAGATCAGGGAGGATGAGGAGCAAGTTCTGTTGGTAGCGCCATACTGGCCCTCCCAGAGCTGGTTTATGCCCTCCATGGCCTGCGACATGCCCCATTTGAGCCACTCTCCTCAATCAAGCTTAAATATCTGTCGCTCAAGACATCGCTCCTGTTGGCGCTGGCCTCCATCAAGAGGGTAGGGGACCTGCAAGCTTTTTCTGATGACAAAACGTGCCTAGAGTTTGGTCCGACTGATTCTCGTGTCAGGGCCTGAGAACCCGGCCCGGCTATGTGCCCAAGGTTCCTTCCACACCCTTCTGAGATCAGATAGTGAACCTGCAAGCTCTGCCCCAGGAGGAGACAGACCCAGCCTAGAGTTATGGTGTCCCATACGCGCATTGCGCCTCTAAGTGACCACACTCGGAGCTTCAGACACTCCCAGCAGCTCTTGTCTGCTATGGAGGACAGCAGAAAGGGAATGTGTCTCCAATGTGCGGTTGGCCCATTGGGTGGTAGATGCCAACTCCCTGGCTTATCTTTGCTAGGGAGAGCCATGCTCCTTGGGTGTCAGAGCACACTCCACAAAAGAAGAAAAAGTGTTGCCTCATCCTATGCATTGGCTCAAGGCACCTCTCTAGCAGATATCTGTAGGGCTGCAGGCTGGGCGACACCCTTGACCATATTCCTTGGTCTTCGCATAGAGGCTGTGTCCTCCCTTGTCTTCAGTGGAAGAAAAGGCAGGTGAGCGGGAGGCCCGCTGGTGTCGGCTTGCTGCGCCATTCCTACGGGATCCGTGCGCTTTCTCAGTGGTTCCCCTCAGCCAAAGCGAACCTGAGTCCTCCTGCCCCGCAGTTGGACCTATATGCGGAGTAGCTCCGGACTGTGCTCCTACTGGGTCTCCTTCGCCCAGTAGGTTGTGGCTAAAAAAATGTAATGCTCCACAGTCAGCCAGAAGGCTGAGTTTTTCTTCACTTATATCCATAATCTTTTTTATATAGTGTATTGTTCAATTCCACATGTAAGAAACTGTGTGCTATATGCTACATGTTCTCCGCCCCCCCACCAACCCATGCTTCAGTACAAGTGGCATCCCTATAGGGCCCCTATTTGGCCCCCAGGGCGTTGGGAAGTCTCTGCATAACGCGGTCTCAGGGTCTTGGCCTTTTCCACAGGTCTATTCCCATATGTAACGTCGGAGTGATTCGACTGAAGGGGAATGTCTAAGGTTATGAAGGTAACCCACGTTCCCTGAAGGAGGAAAAAGAGACATTACATCCCCTTGCCATGACCCTGGGTTGCGCTGACGCCGGCTCGGCTCCTCAGCGAAAACCTGCAAGTGCACTACATCAGTGCCCTCTTATACTCACGTAGTGACGAGGTGCACCTGGATGTAATCAAGTGCAAGTCAATATTAATTGGTCTTTTCTTAATACTCGAAGGCGATTGGTCGCTTATGTGAGTTCCCATATGTAACGTCTCCGTTCCCTCCTTCGTAATATTAGATGTTTTGTGATTTCTGCCATCCTGTGGACAATCATAATAATTAATAGAAAGATTAGAAACACACCGATTTATCATAATCTGTAACAGAGCTTATGTTTTTCATATTGCATTTATTTTATTTTATTTTATGTTCTCATTACAACCACCATATTTAACTGAACACATTGGTTACTTTTATTAATAATATTTTACTACATTTTTTCTTATAACATTGTACTGTAATTTGCTTAGACACCGAAATAACTAAAATAATCAGCTTGATTTAATTTGTCCCCCTCTCACGGATGTGTAAATTAAAATCACTTACTTAGTTCATAGAGACCACAGTATTTTTCCTGTGCTGACATTGGAAAGGTTTGGCAATCAGTTATGTTTCCCCCTGGCCTCACTGTTAAATTACTGGAGTGTCTGAAGATGGATGCAATTCCTCACCTAAGTGAGTGGAATTTTCACATGAGAGAGGAGAACACAGCCTTGACTTACTAAGTGCAGAATCACTTATATAAAAACCCAAAGGAAAAAAGGTGCAATGATGTCGCTGTACCCATGAGGTATAAACATTTTCTGAAGAAGCATCTAGATTAGAATATTGTGAAAAACTTTTTTTGTACCTTATATCAAAAAGGGATATTTTCATATATATTTTAGATTCAGTAAAGTAAAACATGTGAAAAGCTTTTTTGCTTTAATTTTGATGAATAGAGCTTACAGCTCATGAAAGTCAAAATTTAAATGACCATCCCTACAAATAGAAATTCTGGGTATCTCTTGTTTTTTGATACCTGTTATGAAGCGGCTGGGATACAGATGGTAAGTAAAAATGTAACAAGTTTATTTTGCAGTAAATAAGTTCAACAAAAATACTCAATGAAACAGGTGAGTTGTGGCTTTGAAGGATATTTAAACAGTCTTTGATGATGATGTTGATGAATTCTTTCTCTTTCAATCCACAGGACAACACAGCACAACAGACGATCACTCGGGAAGACAATGAGACTACAACCACACACCACATTAACAGGAGATGACTTTGTAGGAGATCTGAGGAACACTGGAGAGACAAGGAACATCTAGGAGTACACAAGGAGAGGCAGGTAAGTTCACAATGTAAGTAATTCACAATGATAGAGCAGGATGAGTCCACTTAGTTAAAATGAGCTCGGTCACTGAGAGTGGTGTGTAGTTTTATATTGTGCTGATTGGTGCTGTGATTCAGATCAGGTGCTGGTGATTAGAACTCTGGTGACCATTGTGAGGGAGTGAGGGTGGAGCCTGGCGTGGGTGTAACAGTACCCCCTCCTCCAGGGCCCCCTCTAAAGCCCCCTCCTACGCCGTGGTGGTTGGCCTCTGCCTCTAGGTGCTGGACGATCAGGGTGCAACTTCCCAGGGTGGGAATCCAGGAAATCACGAACACTGTAGATGGTTCCATCTTCAGTGATTACCGGAGAAGGGGGTTCTTCTTCATGGCCAGGCTTTGTGGAAACAACAAGAGGTTTGTGAAAGGGTTTGAGAAGTGAGACGTGGAAGGTGGGATGAATTTTGTACTCTGGAGGTAATTGAAGATGGTAAATGACTGGATTGATCTTCTCCACTATAGTGAAGGGACCAACAAACCTGGGACTAAGCTTCCTACAGGGCAGGCGTAGGTGGATGTCTCTAGTAGAAAGCCATACCTTCTGTGTATGCAGTGGATTGTTGCCTATGTACTGCCCATTAGAGGTGTTGATGTGCTTTCTCCCAGACCCTCTCACTCTCCCGGAAACATTAATCTACCATGGGTACACCAGATGGTTCTCCTGTCCATGGGAATAGTGGGGGCTGGAATCCGAGTATGCACTGGAATGGAGTGAGGCCGGTGGTAGCTTGGCGGAGGGAATTTTGTACATACTTGGCCCAGCCCAGGAACTGGTTCCAGGTGTCTTGGTGGCCAGTGCAGAAAATATGGAGGAACCGCCCCACCTCTTGGATCTTTCGTTCCGTCGGTCTGTTGGTTTGGGGTTGATATCCAGAAGAGAGGTTTATGGTCGCACCTAGGAGGCGAAAGAAGGCAGGTAGGGGAGGTGGTAGAAGCTTTCCTGCTGGAAGATGACATGGTGATTTTGACATTGTACATTCCCGTCACCCTCTCACGTACTTCTTCACGTCCTTCTCCATCCCAGGCCACCAAAACCAATCTTGTAGGAGTGAGACGGTTCTTTTGGTCCCAGGATGTGCCCAGTGAAGTATGTGAAGAGTGGATGAGATAAAGACGTTCTCCTGGAGGAACATACCGGCGATT
Organism: Enteromius paludinosus; assembly: GCA_032361165.1. Classification (NCBI taxonomy): domain Eukaryota; kingdom Metazoa; phylum Chordata; class Actinopteri; order Cypriniformes; family Cyprinidae; genus Enteromius; species Enteromius paludinosus. The sequence goes on from JAUMHQ010000070.1 coordinate 1,012,586, forward strand.
CTGAGGACAGCCCGGCAGAGGAACTGGAGCTGGATCCGAGGCGGCTGGAGGGGCTGTCCATTGGATGGGATTGATGAAGATCTTATCAGGAAGTATAGGTTCAACGGGTTCTGGAGTATAATCGTAGGAATGGATATGAAATGAAAGTCATTTGGCATCACAGAGATATTGTAGATACTTGTGGTCTGTAAGAACTTGGAATGGATGAAGAGCCCCATCCAGCCAATGACGCCACTCCTCCAGTGCGAGTTTAATGGTGAACAGTTCACGATTACCAATATCATAATGCTTCTCCACCGGGCTGAGTTTCCTGGAATAGTAGGCGCAAGGACAAAGTTGTGGAGGCTTCCCCTGCTGCTGTGACAAAATGGCTCCAACTCCTGAGGTGGAAGCATCAACTTCAACGACAAACGGAAGATGGGGATTTGGATGAGTCAGAATAGGTCCAGAAGTGAAGGTTTGAAAAACAGCAGATACTACAATCCAGAAGGCTCAATATTGCCTCAGCAGAGTCACAGGCTGATAGCTTCCATGCCAGTCCTCACTGATGCTGGAGTGTGTGCTAAAAGGCCCCCGACCAAGTATTTAGTGCATAAATGAACATACTTTAAAAAGAGCTTGAACAATTCTGCTTTCAAAATATTTACTTTACATGCAATGAATCTAAAATATATATGAAAGTTTCAGATATTGAAATAAGTTCAAAAAAAAAAAAAGAAGTTTCTCACAATATTTTCTTTTCTTTTAGATGTACCTATATTTAATATTTTATTAAAGTACCCCCCCACACACACACACACATACACACACACTCTTTTTCAGGGACAAAACAAATAGTTCAAAACACATCTTTTCCCCATTGGCAAATTTATGTTAGAACTCAAATAAATTCAAACTGAAGTATTTTTTTATTATTATTTGTAAAAAAAATCACATTGATGTTCATGTTTAATTTATTTTGTAAACTTTTTTTAATTTAACCTTAGGTTTTGTAAAAACTTGAAATTAAATTAAACATGCAGCAAGAAAAATAACAATTGTTAAATAAATGCACAGAAATGGGTTTAGTGATGCAAAGTACTTCTGCATTTTTATGCATTCTGAAAAAATATTAACATTTACACTTTTTACGAAAGATTGTCTGCTTAACTGTGCACATACAGTATCCTTCAAAAAAATATATAAATAAAACTGTTATGTACAATAATGACTTGCATTTTTTAAAAGCCCCACACAGAACTTAATGACAAAATCATAGCACACTTGTTTACAACTGTAAATTTTGGTTAGGGCAACATATGCTTTAGTTTTGTAAGCAAACCCTGAAATTAGTTTTGAGTGTAAAGCTAGTATGTTGCTGTCACAAGCTATCGCATGAAAGCAATAAAAGATGTACATGATTTTCATTTAATCCATAGGGTGGATGTCCTATAAGGAGGGTGATGTGACTTGGGTCCAGGCTGTAGGAAGGCGTACATGTGCTGAGCTGTCATATTGTGAAGTCTCGAGAACCTCAGGCACAGCAGTGGAGTCATATAAAGGAGAGCCAGAAGAGGGCGCTGTGACCGGGTGAGACAGGCTGCTGTAGTGACCTGCAGAGCCCCGGAGGAACTGAGAGCCCAGACTGTTACCTATACTTCCAGTCTGAGAAACAGGGGTCAAAGGAGAGTTCCCTACGGACCAGAGGCTGGTGTACTGACTGCAAATAGGAAGGAAAAAAATTTTAATAATGAGCTTTCAGTTCTACACAACATCACATTTATATGAATTTAACAAATAATATTAATCTAGAAAACACAGGAATATAGAAAAGTGTGCTTGGTTATCCGCAGACACAACATTCTAAAGCCTCTAAATTATCAACAAGTCCAAAACTTTGCTGAAAAACTTAAAATTACCTTTGTATTGTTAATAAGATGAGCACTTACTGGACTGAAGCTAAGTAGATGTAAATAATTAGCCATACATTATTGTTATTATTATTATTTAGAAAATATGAGCATCAATTATGAAACAGTTTGGGCCTTTGAATAAAATGGAGATATTTTTTTCCCTCCTCAAGTATGCACTTCATATTCTCATAACAATGAGCCATAAAAGCCTGATGTATCAAATACGGAGGAAACTTTTTATTTTTCATTCTGCTTTTATGGTCTAAAATCAACTGTTATTTATTCATTATTATTGATCTATGTGGCCTGGGTTTTAAACAGTAAAAAAAACAAAAAAAAAAAACTGAAATGTTTCAATTGTTCTCTTCTGAATCAGTAGAAGAGAAGTGATTACTAGAGTTTTTCTTATTGGGACAGCAGCAGTTATTAATTACTCACCCTCATGTCGTTCCAAACCCACAAGACCTTCGTTCATCTTTGGAACACAAACTACGAATTTTTTCTGACCTTCCATAGACCGCAACACAACTGAAACTATCCCAGATTCAGAAACGTATATATACAACCGTAATAGTGACGCTTTTGTGACGCTACAAGAATACTTTGTTTTGCGCAGAGAAAGCAAAAATAACATCATTTACTCAACCATTCTTCTCCCGTGAATTATGTCTTCTGCCATTTTAGAGAGTATTTCACTAGGTGTAAACAACCACAGTTTAAATACATTCGTGTACTTTCCCTTGGATGTAAACAAGGCTGATTACCTCAAATATGTTAAAGCTTGCTTACGATTTGCGTTGTGATACTCTCCAAAATGGCGGAAGACGTAAGTCAGGGGAGAGCAATGGTTGAGCTACTGATGTCACATGGACTGTTTTACAGATGTTTTTACTATGTTTCTGGACCTGGATCCTTTCAGTTTTATTGCTGTCTATGGAGGGTCAGATGGCTCTCTTATATCATCAAAATTATCTTCATTTGTGTTCAGAAAATGAACAATGGTCTTATGGGTTAGGAATGACCTTCTTCAAATGTGTAAGACCTCGAAACAGAAATGTTGCAACACAAATTTGGTGGAAGTTTGTGATGCAGTAAAAGAGTCTCACCTGGAGTTTGAGTTGGGGGGAGAGTTGTGGCCCATTGGGAGCACACTGGAGTGGGAGGACATCTGCAGATTGGACCAGTTATCATGAGATGACAGCATGGACAGACAGGTGGAGCTGTCAGAGTAACCAGCTGCAAAACAAACAATACAGAATTAGAATCCAGGCGCAGAGAATCCAGACTGAGGCATCAAAACCCTGTATGGGTCAGCATTCCACCACCAAACTTGCCCTGTTTATGAGTGTAAACTCAAACACAAAAGCTGCAGGAATGCTGGTTGCTCTGCAGTGAGTAAAACCTGCCTGAGTGGCTCATTAAAGGAACAGTTCCCCCAAAAAAGAAGATACTCATTTATAACCTTCATGGAACAAGTTTAAAGAACAAATTTCAAGCAGAATCTCCAACATCTCATTTCCATTTACTGAAAGCAAAGGGTCAATCTTGAAATTATACTAGCAATGTAAAAATTATTCTTGTATACAATTCAAAAATATACTGTCCCATGACCTGAAGGGGCATATTTGTTGAAATACTCTAAAGGCATTTTACTTGCTAAAAAGGCCTTTGTAGTTGATAAAACTAGAACTAAACTCTACAGTACTCTACAGTGGTTTTACAGTATTTGCATGTGTGGTGTTTAGCTGTGATTGTAAGATCTGGGAGGGAGTAACTTACTGGGAGAGGTCGTCCGGTGGGAGTATGGGCTGGGGTATGGTGTAGATCTGTGATTTCTCAAAGTTGAATATCGTTCACAGCCATGGGATGAGGACAAAGACAGCGGGCTGCCAAACTGTGCATGAGGGTTTGCAGAAGGGCAGAGGGACCCTGTGGCTGGCAGAAACCAGCTACTCACTAGACCAACAGGAAAATAAGAGTCAATGGGAAAGTACTTTTGAACATAACTATAACTAATTATTATAAATATAAAAACTACTGCACAACGTAAACCTACTGCAAAACTTTTTAAAGATTTATTTTTGCCTTTATGTGATTGGACATTAGCTGCACAATATAAAACTGATGAGTTCAGCCATAATTTTTTATAAAGAATTCTGAAATAAAATCAATTCAAATGAACCACACTGAAGGGTTATTATTCTGATGATTAATAGAACTTTGCTCTTACATTGAGAAAAGCCAGACTGTTGACTTTCACTGACATCCTCTATTATGTCCTTATGATCACTTCTGAAAAACAACAACAAAAAGCAAATATAACATTGGTTTTTCTTATGATACGTAATGAGTAGGATTAGGGTTGTGGGGTAGATAGATTTTAAATGCACGCGAAAAATGCGTATCACACGCACGTCAAAAAGTTCGTATCATATGCACGCGAAAACGGCGCATTATGCAAACCTTATGAATACCACGATTTACTTTATAACACTTCTTTCAACATCTTAGTTGTCAGCTACGTTGCAGCTAGACACTTGTTTATGTAGGCTACAACAGACAATTAATAAAAAGATTTATGCATGCATTTATTTATTTTAACCATACCTTTCTTTGGCATCCAGGAAAGCCTTGGCAAATGGGTTGTATTTAATTTTGAGAGCTGTAATCTAAAAGAGAAAATTGAGTGTTATCAGGGTTTGCACATGTTCATTTGTTAAGAAACATTAGAAATTCAGAGTATAAAAACGCGTTACCTCTTCATTCTGGTAGGCAGTAACTGCTATGAATTGTGTCTCAGGGAATGCGTGAGTGGTGATCATTCTCTGCGGACCACCAACGCGCACGATATGGATACGGGGCTCATACTTGTGCAGCGAGTTCAGCATGATCTATTAAAAACGGCATGTTTTCAACTTTCAGTACTTTCTCAGGTAGACAATTTACTGGCCATTTAAATGAAATAATGAACAACGTATCTGAATTACATGTAATTGTAAATGTAACTGTTTATTCCACATCTTATTTTAGATTATACACAAAATAAATGTCCACGAACCTGACCACCTCCGTTCAGTTTGTTGGTAAGTTTTACTTTACTGAAGGACACTGAGTTTTTCATCCAGTGCGCACCGAAGTTCGGCGAGTCTGGATGGATGTAGACGCAGCTCGGCGCTTGTGGCTCGGGTTTGCCACCCGGTACCCATTCACCGTTCACGTACTTCCACCTGTGGTTGTCTGCTGCCACGAAATCAAGTAAGAAGGAGTACATGGCGTTTGGATCCAGACCGGACACATTCACCTTCAGCACTGGGAACATGCGCCTGATCACATCAATACAAAACAGAGACATTTAAACGTTTTGCTTTCAAATGAATTATACAACTTCCACTAAAATTAATTCGGTTAAAACTACAACGAGAGAGGGGAAAAGGTATACTTAAAGCTGGATTTGGAACTGTGTTAGGCTATATAAAAATAAGAACAAAGAAAAACAAAAAAACGAAACACAATATAAGCTTAAATAATGTTGCAATACCTAAATTAATTTATTTTGTAAGCATTAGCCTATTTATGATCATCAAAACAAGAAGCAAAAGTTAAGGTATTTACAGATATTTAAAAAATATATATATTATTTAAGAGTTATTCTAATGCTTTTATTTCTAAAGTAATGTAATGTAAACATGCACAAAAAAAAAGAATAAAATAGGTTAATAATAATAATGTTGGGTAAAAATACCTGCCATTCTTGGTCACTATCATTTCATTGGTCAGTTCTTTGAACTTCTTCCAAAGTTCATTTTCATCCAAACTGACTTTAAGGTCCCTTTCTGTTGGATCTCCTTTCTCACTGCCAGCTTGAAGCTCATTCTCCACAGCAGTTAATAAATGATCTACCCGATACTGGGCGCTCTTTTCCGAACAGTCACTGGTCTCAGATGCCATTCTGCTATCCAAGGGGCTCCAACAAGAAAAACAAAATCCAAACCACGCGAGCTCTCCAGTCAAAAAATGCCCAAGGCTTGAAGAGACGCACCCAATTAAATACTCTCCAGGTAAAACTTTCTCCATGCTTTACTCAGGAAAGTTCTGATTGGCTGATCTCCGCTTTGATGTGGGCATTCCGGCTAGCCATTGGTTCAAAGATCCAGTGTAAGGCGTTGCGTAAATATTTACACATATTCATTTAGTGACACCGGCACATTCTAAATGTGAAATGTCGACAATTTCCTCCTCACAAAAACATAATAAAAGTAACGCATGTCAGATTGTAGATTTGCAATGCTGAAAAATATAGGCTATGACTCATATACTGATTTTAGCCTATTATTATTTTTTTAAGTCCCTTCATTTTGAAAAAGCTAACTAAAGAAATTCAAACGACGTGTGTAAGATGCCTTATGCTGTCTGCTGAATGCAACTGGAGAAATGCTAAACAAACAGAAATGAGTAGCCTATCATAAAAAAAATCATTGTAAAAAAAAAACGATAAAATTACAATTTTATTTATTAATTTTCATACACACACAAAAATAATATTTCTACTCGAGGGATGCAATGTATGTCTATGGCTAGTCTTGATGAAAGTTCGATGTTTATGCGTTTAAAGCCCGTGGGAATCCTTCTCCAGAGGTGTCAAAAGGAAACGCCATCCGACTAGAGGCGTTTCAGGACAATGGGCGTTCATAAAATAGCGTCATCTTGGCTACAAAACTTCCGGTATTTCATACGAACAACAAAACTTTTTAATTTATAAAAAAGCATTTGAATACCAATATATGTGTCTTGAGTAACAAATGAAGACAGGCTTTAGTTTTTAACATTACATTATTAAAACAGCTTATTATTATTATTATTTAAACGTTCTAACTTCTCTCTTCATCACATGAAAGCATCCATGTCCTGTTTTAAAGTGGCATATCCTCCTTTAGAGACCTGTCCCTTATATATAATTCGTCCACATCTTAACGTCACAGTTTTCCACCTGAAACAAAATAAAACCACAGTTAACTCTTTTAGTAGTCCCATTTTGAATTATCAAAGGAATTTATGTATTAATGTATATTTGATATTTCTTTGTATTTTCTCATAGAAGCAATATGGTTTATAAGAAACATACAGTACCCTAATAGCAGGATTAGTGTAGGTGTCAGCAATACATAAAGGCACATCTGTATATGATAAACGCATATCTTCAGCAGAACTATTGGGAGTGTCATCTGTGTTTTTCCCAACGGGATGGAGACTACATGCATGAATGAGAAATGCAAAAGTTTGGAAGCAAAATGATTGACATGTTCCTCAGCACTTTCATTCACAGTAATTCCTAACCTTGGTGAGAAATGTATATTTGAACTCTCAGTGAAGGTTTCTGGGCTCTCAGATGTACCCCTATCACTTAGGTGTGTGGAATCAGGCTCAGTGGTACATCTGGACATCTGAGTTTGGATGCTGCGAGGACATTCGTGCTCCATCTCCTCAAAATAAATGAGTTATAAAAGCATATTAGGTAAAAGAGCAGGTAGGCCCAACATTATTTGTCATCGGATATACTTGTAAAGGCATAATTTTTGAAGAGAACAAAAGTGTAAATGGGATTTAAACCCACTATGGGCTATAGTGCATTAATCTTACAGACTATGTGTACTTTTTATGATCATTAATTGTTTCTTTTCTGTTTATTCTCACAGAATTAATCATCATATATCGAATGAAAAGCTTGGACATTCTGTCTTAAATGTCCTTTTCATGATTCATGAAGGAAAAAAAACACAATGGGGTCTGAACAACAAATGTAAGTAAATTTAATTTAGGGTAAACTACTGCTTTAAGAAAAAAGTTCACTTAAGCAAGATTTTATTGTTGAAGAAGCTTGTTTTATATTACTAACCAATTCTTTAATGCTGAAACCATCTGTAAATTGAAGATTGAGTCCACTATTTGCCATGATTCTGCACAAGAAAAAAGTATAAAATTAATATATTATTATTATCATATATACATTTAAAAAAGGTGCCAGACATTGTCACATTTCTGACCTCTGGGTGTCAGCCATATGAGAAAGCGAAAGGTTGTGCATTAATCTCATTTTGTGTTTAATTTCAATGGTTTTTGACCTGATCGGTGGCTCATGGCTTCTCTGTTATAAAGAAAACAACAACAGTGTTGAAAATGCTAAACCAAACCCAAACCAAAGCATGCATCTTTTCAAACAAAACTTCAGATTCATCATTTCACGAACACAGAATCCAAACGTTCACTAAAATAGTATTGTTTTCCCTGGAGAGCTTTGAATAAAGGTCTGCTAAATTAATTCTATTAATGTAAATGTAGGATGATAAAAAGATCCTGTACCATAAGAAGCTTCTTGGAGCTGACTTCTTCCAGGAAGGCTGACTGCAGACTAGAAAATTTAGGCACTTTGATCTCCCGAGTGAAAACCTATAAAGGCAAAACATACTCTGTGCGTTGTTTGGAATAAAGCATGTTTTAGGTGTTTTATTAGTAGTAGTATTATTACTAAATAATATTTTCCATATTATATTTTACACATGATATATATATGCCATTCTTTGTCAAAATGTATATAGCTGCATGCATTTATATTTTAAAAATTATATTTTTTAGGAATGGGGTTCAGCATTTGATACAGCATTCAGATATTTAACGCCCATGTTTCACAATCCAATGAGGCTATAGATCCTGTCTTGTTTTTTTTTTCCTTATTAAAAGTCTTGTTCCCTTTGACATTACATTAAATTATGCAGCATAAATAGGGTGTGAACAGTGTTTTGTGTATTCCTTCAGTGGCGATTATTTGTCACTTCCATGGGTTATATCATGACAGTGGGATATGTCAGTCAGAAGGCAGAGGTGACATCTCTCACAGTTGCTGTGTTACTCTGTGCACCTCACAATCTTTCAGGCCACACAGTGTGTTAACTCACACCCTGAGGTGACAGGATGTGACTGAGGGAGTCATCCGACAGCTGAACTGTTGATATGGGTGCTTATTGGCACACGTCACTGTATGAATGATGTTAGGTGGACCTCACATCTACAGCTCCTATACAGCAGCAACGACTGCAGTAGTAAAGCTCTGTTCGTATGCAAGCACATTGTATTGTGAGGGGGAACAGGTGTAAGCCTGTAGGATAAGACCAATGTGACATTAGATGACGCCAACGAGTTTTACATGAGAAGCCAAATTTTTAGTAAGTTAGTAAGATTTACCCACATTTTTTTCACTAGTCAGAGAAAATGTTTTGCTTACAAAAATTCAATACTTATTTTCTAATACAATAAAGTTTTCAGCTCAAATGCTAAGTTGTGTAAAATAGAGACATGAAAATGTAAAAGAGAGATATTTTATATCTATATTTTCACACACAATATTTGTCCATGTGATAGATGCCTAGTACGTTTCTCACAGGTGGACCTGACTGTGTTTTCTTATGTGTTGCAGCTGTAAGTGAGCTCCAAGACTAAGTAATGCCCCTGACTGGTTCTTCCCACTTGTCTGCCCAATGTTTGCCATCACGCTCCCTCCTCCAGACCAATGCTCTGTTTGCACACGTCCACAATGACAGGGATGTGTGAGAAAAATTTGTCTTTCTACAGGTTCCACTCTCATCCCTGCTTCACTGCTCCTTCTCTTCATCCTCTTCTCTCACCTCTGGAAACAACTGGCGTCTTGCAGTTTAAGTACTTTACCATCTCCTATATTTTTTATGAACAGACAATTCCCATAGATTTCAGTTAAAGGGTTAGTTCACCCCAACAGGGGTGTAGCACCAAATCCTGGGCCCTATGCACAAGCAGTGTCCATGGGCCCCGTAAGCTTGAGGTTCACAACTACCTACGACACCATTTAATACATCAATCAACTTATGCATTTACCCAAAATATTAGCATTTACATTAGTTAAGAACATTTATTGTGAGCTTAAAATTATTTTTAAAGGAAAATAAAATTTCAATCCTCAGGGGCCCTCCCCCCACTTGAGGCCCTGGTAATTTAGTTCCACTTTTCACCCAACTACGATGGCCCTGCACCCCAAAATGAAAATTCTGTCATCAATTACCCTCATGTCATTCCTGTAAGTTCTTCACTCATCTTCAGAACACAAATTAAGATGAAACCGGAGAGCTATCTGACCCTCCATTTATAACAACACAACTGAAATGTTCCAGGTCTAGAAATGTAGTAAATAAAACAGACTAGCTCAACTTCAGTTTTGCGACGCTATGAGAAAACTTTTATTTGCACAAAGAAAACATAAAGAACATAATCGATGCAACCATTCATCCTACTCTAATTACCATTTTTTTTCCGTATTAAAACACATACATGCTCTTTCCCCTAAAGAGTAATCAATGTTTATTGGTTCATATGTCCACTTTCCCCCAAAGGTAAACAATGCTGATAACGTCAAATAAATTCTTCAGTAATCTCCAACATGATGGAAGATGTAAGTCAGGGGAGTAAAATTGTAAATTATGTTATTTTTTATTTTCTTTACAGACAAAAAGTATCCTTGCGGCATCACTAACTCAAGTTGAGCCACTGATGTCACATGAACTGTTTACCGGTGTTTTTACCGATGAGAGGTTTAGTAACATACGTGTAATGGAGGCAGGCTGGTCTAAAAAGTTGTGCAAAACCCAATTTAACAGATGTATGCTAGCAACTGATGCTATGGAGACTGCTTTTTTAATAAATCAGACTAACTAATTAAACTAATTATTTTTTGTTCTCTTTTTGAAGGATTCAGGGATTCCAAGACTTTTGTCATATAAACCACTTTGACCTAAATATTCTTGAAGTCCCCCAAGATTTAAAAGTAATATTTTAATAATTTAACAACACATTTGCATGTTCTCTGATGTCAGGTAATGGTAATGTATTTTGAAAAAAGTAGTCAAAAGTAACCTAGAAGTAATCCAAAAGTCTTTTAGTAATTTTGATTAGTATGTTATTTGTAATGAGTCACTACAATTTGTAATTAATCTACCCTGCAAATGCTAATATATATACACCGTTCAAAGAAGGTCAGTAAGATATTTAATGGTTTTTAAAGATGTTTCTTCTGCTCATCAAGGCTGCATTTATTTGATTAAAAATCCGGAAAAACACTGTAATATTGTGAAATATTATTTCAATGTAAAATAAATGTTTTCTGTGTGAATATAGTTTAAAATGTCATTTATTCCTGTGATACAAAGCATCATTACTCCAGTCTTCAGTGTCACTTTCAGACCTTTCAGAAATCATCCTAATATGCTAATTTTTTTATTATCAGTGTTGGAAACAGTTGAGCTGCTTAACAGTTTTTTGTTTTTAGGATTTTTTGATCATTAAACTATTAAAAAGAGAAGCGTTTATTTAAAAGGGATAATAATGTTCAGAACTACAGTTACAGTAGTTTACTGTTACACTACTGTTCAAAAGTTTGGGATCAGTACGTTTATATTCTTTCTTCTTTGAACAAAAAAGCATAGTCACAGCATAGATTAACATTTTAGAAATGTTTTATATTTGGAAAAAAAAATTTTTTTACTTGTTATTCATCAAAGAATCCTGAAAAAAATTTAAATAAATAAAAATATCACAGGTTTCAAAAAATATATTTGGCTGTTTCCAACATTGACAATTCTAGTAATAAATCAGCATATTAGGATGATTTCTGAAAGGTCTGAAAGTGACACTGAAGACTGGAGTAATGATGCTTTGTATCACAGGAATAAATGACATTTTAAAATATATTCACACAGAAAACAGTTATTTTACATTGAAATAATATTTCACAATATTACAGTTTTTCTGTATTTTTAATCTAATAAATGCAGCCTTGATGAGCAGAAGAAACATCTTTAAAAACCATTAAATATGTTACTGACCCCAAATTTGAACAGTAGTATAGCTTTTCAGAGGTTACCAAATTGCTTTTAGTTCTAACTGTCTCTTTTTTTTTTAAAGGAAAACTATTATATCTAGAATTAGTTTTATAAATATTTTTAATTTTAGAAGTTCACTTGACTGTATGACTGTAGATGAAAGTGATGGTTTGTGTGTGAGAGGGTGCATGAGCACATGCCTGCTGCAGGTGTGTTTGTCTCCCCGTGTTGCTTACTGGGATCAGAGACTCTATGGTTTGACACTTACCTCAGGAAACATGAGCTCAGTTTCATCCTGCCCCCAACTCTGTTTGCCCTGCTGTTGGGAAGTGTTCACCCCTCCTCCACCCACTCTTACTAAGACTGGGATCTGTGAAAAAAAGTAGACCTACATAGAAAATTACATTAATAAGCTTCAGTTGAACTCACACTGTTTACCTACAAAGCTCAAATGTAACTTATGTTCTAATGTTGTTCCAAGCCTGTTAAGATTTCTTCTTTTAAAAACACAAAAGAATGAAAGATGTGGAAGAATACATTTTTTTTTTACCAATACAACAGAAGTCAGTCAACCCTATTGACTTAGAACTATGGGGCAATGAGACTTTCTTCGTTCAGTCTTTTAAGATCATTCTTTTCTACACCTCTCAGATTGAGATGGATTTTCACCACCAGTTTTCCTACTTCGCAACATGGCCAAGTTTGAGTGATAAGTGTGAGCAACCAATGGAGCGAGCGTAGGATTGCTAATATATTCCTAATGATGTGCTACTTCTCAAGAAGAGCCTTAGACACAGCCCAGATCACACCCGATAACACTGCACACCCGGGTGAGGACACACTTTGTCTGCTGGGTGCAAACTGGCCCTCCAGAGTGCTTCAGTGCAGGACAGTGTTTCCTCACAGCACTGTGCAGCAGCTAACAGACATGTAACAAGCCTGTAAACCGGCAGAGAGAATGAGAGTAAAATTCTGATGAGTGGGTTTAGCTTTGGCTAGAGCCCAGTAATGTTGGATTCGAAATAAATGAAAGAATGAAAAACATGGGTATGTAAGTGGACAAAGATGTTGGAACAGTTTGTTCCGTATATTTCTCCTTTCAACTCAGTGATAATGGAGCGATGTTCCTCAGACATATTTGACTGTCCATCCTGAAAATAAAAAGGTGTGAAATTCAACATGGCAGATAGATATTGTGACTCAGCACTCTCATAGAAACCAAACAATCTGAGGCAAATATAAAAAGAATCTCCAATATCTCTATTTCTGGGTTCAGCTGTAATTATTGTTGCTGTGAAGTTTTGACAGGCCAGCCAGCCAGCCACAGAGAACTTTAAGTAACAGTGAACCAGAGGAAAAATCTATTGCTCAGAGGTAGATAGACAGATAGAAAAAAAACTTTTTCTTTATTTTGGCTGTTTAAGGTCCAGAGAACTCTTTTCCAAACAGTTTAACTCATTCCCTGACCTCTGGCATGATGTGACATCCCAGGCCAAATTGGTCAGTCTCTTTTGTGTGTGAAATGAATTAGACATTCTCCCCTGGGTGATGTTTGTCCATGATGTGCTGACTGAAGGAGATCCTCCTCCACTATTGAGCAGGAGGGGGGTCCTGTTTGGTCATCTCACTGCTACGTGAACAATCAATTCTCTTTTCCCATAAAAGCTGAGGTTAAACTGGCTTCCAGCAGAAGGTGTGTTTGTGGAAGGCCAGCAGGGCAAATAGCATCAGGGGGAGAAAGGATAGTTGCAGGCCTTTTCAACACTGGCAGTATTTTAAATAATCGAAATATAGACTCTTTTTTTTTCATTTCATTGACTGAGAAGAACTAAAATGTTTCTTGTAAGAATAAGTAAGATATGCAAACCAAAGGAAGAAAGGGGGAAAGGCTGAATGAATATAAGCTTACATGTTTGTATTGTGCTGTGGAGTCACCAGGTGTGATCTGAAGTTTTGGGAGAGACCCAGACCTCTGCTTCAGCAGATCCTCAAGAGTCACATCTGAGCTGGAATTAATGCTGTGTTCTGCTGGCATGAATGACAATGGCAACAAAAGAGAATCCAAAATTCTAAACTTTAGTAAACAAGCTTAATTTCCCTGAATCAGTTCAAAGAGTCAGTTTTAAACTCAATCCAATGTTTTGTTTAGTCATCTTTCTCTCTCTCAAAAAACAACAAAACATGTAAAATATCAGCCAAAATATATGTAGCTGAATAAGCAATTTATTGTTACTTTAGCACATATACAGTATCATTTATTTTAGCACACAGCATGTATACATTGTGTTCATTTACCTTCAATGTTCAAAGTTTATTTTATTACATTTTTCTGCCACACCATAGAACACATTGATGTAAATTACCCATATACAGAGCCCTCCATTAATATTGGCACCCATGGTAAATCTGAGCAAAGGTGGCTGTGAAAATAAATCTGCATTGTTTATCTTTTGATCTTTCGTTCAAAAAGTGTACAAAATTCTAACCTATCATTGAATTAAAACAATTGAAATGGGGAGAAAATCTCATTGTGAAATAAATGTTTTTCTACTTGTTGGCCACAATTATTGGCACCCCTAGAATTTTGTATGAGTAAAATATCTCTGAAGCATATTCACATTCACAATTTTGAGCACCCCAGGGTGATTATAAACATGACAATATCCAGCCCTGGCTTCCTGTTTCACAGAAATGTATATAGGAGGGAAAATAAAGCCCAAAATCCCTTAATCATCAACACAATGGAAAAAAAAGCATATTTCTCATATTCTGCAAAAAATAACTGAGCTTCACAAATTAGGGAAGTGGCTTAAAGAAAAGAGCTAGAGCAGTGAAAATTTCCATTTCCAACATCAGGGAAATAATTAAGAATTTCCAATCAACATACAATGTTCGGAAACTGCCTGGAAGTAGAGTTTGAGTGCAAAGACTCTTCAAGGACCACAGCTGGAGAATTGCAGAAAATAGTTGAGTTTCAGGGTCAGAAAATCTTTTAAAAAAATAGCCAAACAGCCCCTACATCAGCACATGTTGTTCAGGAGGGTTTAAGAAAAATTCTCCTCGCTCATCCAAAAGCATGTTCATTTGTCAGACAGGACTGGAACTGGCTTCTATGATAAGATGAAACTAAAATGTGTTTTTAGCAGCAAACCCTCAAGATGGGTTTGGTGAACACAGGGGTAAAAAGTACTCCACGTGTACAATGAAGTATACTGCTGTGTTTTTGATGTTGTGGGTCTATATTTCAGCTGGAGGTCCTGGACATCTTGTTTAGACACATGGCATCATGGATTCTATCAAATACCAACAGATACCCTCTGACCTGAACCCTGAGTGAGGTGAACTAAAGAGTACCAACATGGAGCTGGTAATCTAAAGGGTCTGGAGTGATTCTGGATGAAGGACTGGTCTCTTTACTCTTATCATATGTTCTCCGAACTCTTCAGGCATTACAGGAGAAAGCTCAGAGCTGTTATCTTGGGAAAAGGACATGGCAATAATTGGGTGCCAATACTTGTGGCCAACATGTATTGGGGAAAAAAAAACTTTCATTTCATCATGAGATAATCATCATCTCCCCATTTCAATTCTTTTACTTCAATGATAGGTTAGAATTTTGTGAATTTTTGGACGAAATATCAAAAGGATAAACAATGCAGATTTATTTTCACAGCCACCTTTGCTCAAATTTACCAATATTAATGGAGGGCACAGTATATATATATATGTGTGTGTGTGTGTGTGTGTGCATTTTTAACCAACCAAACGTCTGTTTGGTTGACATGATCGCAAAAATATTTTAGTTATATCACCAAGTTGTTGCTGTGGCACCTGGTCTATTTCATATAAATATATAAATCTAACAACATGGCACACTTTCTTTTTTTCTTTTTTATATATTCAAGCAACTGTGTTTCACCTTCTGTGAATTGATCATGGAGTTAGTATGTAAACAGTACTATTCATATTATCAGCTCTCACCCACTGCTTGTAGTTGCTTCTCAAGTTGACATGTGCTTCTGTGTTGTTCAGTCCAGACCTTGAACGCCTCCTGTTCCCTGTGGCTCTGAAGACACCCGAGTCGTTTTAGTTGTTTCTGCAGTTCCAGAACCTCAGATTAAGCCAGATTAGAGACGATTAATCATACACCTTTTAATCGCTTAAAGTCATAGTGAAAATCAACAGAAAGAGAAATCAGGGCATAATGCTGATCTCTCACCAGATAGTAGCGTGTTTTAGGCAGACACCTCAGGTATTCATCATCGTGTGTGAGGGTAGATCTGGTGGCCCTCTGAACGCTGACAAGCTTCTGTGACAGAAAGAGGTAAACTGAGGATGCATCTGTTGATCGCAGACTCTTATTTTTTGGCAAATCAAGAACAGCTGAGTCCTCGAAACAGGGAACCTCTTTGAGGTTTTTCTTTCTAATATGAGGGTCTCAAATGTGCCACTATCTTTTGCAAGGGCTGGGAACCACCAGCATACAAAACCAATGAGAAGTAAACATGCAACCACAGGAAGCCATTAACTGCAACAGGGACCAATTAGGCCCCAGCAGGTGTCCATGGCTCACCCTGCTTTGGTCCCGGCTCAACATCATGAAGTCTGGACAAAGTTTTTGGCTGGGCTGAGGAAACAACAGGGCAGTTTCATTTGCTCAGCAATTTGTACCAAAGGTTTCCTACTGGCAGCCCATAAAGTCCTTTATAGCTCTCCCTTTGTCCTCCCCTCCAGTGCTGGTCATTAGAGGACACAATTACAGCCCGTTGAAGAAGCCTTGCTTTTATAGGGGGAGATTGATAAACCAGTGACCCCTCCCCCACATCCTTACCCCCCAGTCTCTAACTCTTATTGTCTTCAACCCAGACGGCCAAAATCAAAGTCAATCACAAGTCCACACCAACTGCTTTCCCCATATTACAACGACAGGCTTCCTCAATCCTCCGGACTTCAGTAACACTTCAAAGTGTCTTTGGGAGACACACATCTACTGTCCTGCAATGAGATACACTACAGCACAATTCAAATTACATGGACATCTAGATTCATTTTTGCTCATCCAAGAGATGTTTGCCATTCACCTTTCATAATGCTTTGTACACACTATAGCCTATATTCACTTCAGCAAGGCCACAGGAATTTTTTCGGTTGGAGGTTTTGGCGACAATTTTGTGAAATAAAGTAAAAGACATATAGTATAGCGATATATAATGTATATAACAGTTTAGGCCAGGTCATTTGATTTAGGGAGAATTACATCATTTTTTGGGGCTTAAATGATCTCTGTATTTCGCAGACTTTTCTGTGTCTTGGCAATTCTGTGATCTTAATTCACTCTCACTGCTGCCTTGGAGAAACAACTGAGACATTAAACAGGTGTCACTGGTAATTTTTATTTCCTATGGGAGTTTAGCAATGTTAGGACAACACATTTTTGGGGGGTATGTACTAAGACCAGACGTGGAAAGGAAGTTTATAATGGTATACTTGTCAGTGCTGTTGCTGGTGAGGTTGTCATGAATATTTCAGCACAGAGACTTCCTCTAAAGCTCTGATGGAGAGAAAGGAAATGGTCAAGTTTATTTGAAATGGTAATGGCTACCCCACTGATGTGGATGATGTGTTTGTCATTACAGTAGGTGGTGTATGGATTTGTGTATGTATACAGTACGTGTTGGGTGGGTGTGTTTTGACCCAAATGTCTCAGAGCTCATCTTGGATGTTTAAGGAAATTTTGGGTTTACAATATGTCTAAACCACATTCATTATTATAGCCAGACGAGAAGACTGACTAAATAGCTAGATCCAGTGCAGAAGATCACATTGTTTGTTTGTACCTTTCAGATAGAGAAATCAAAACAATGAGTTA
>JAUMHQ010000070.1:1058072-1073148 GCA_032361165.1 Enteromius paludinosus
AGACAGGTGTGTGGCTTTCCTAATCAAGTCCAATCAGTATAATCAAACACAGCTGGACTCAAATGAAGGTGTACAACTATCTCAAGGATGATCAGAAGAAATGGACAGCTCCTGAGTTAAATATGTGAGTGTCACAGCAAAGGGTCTGAACACTTGGGACTTAAGTTTTTTTTTATAAATCTGCAAAAATGTCAACAATTCTGTGTTTTTCTGTTGGGGTGCTGTGTGTACAAATGGCAGCAATATAAAAAAAGAGTGAAAAATTGTAGGGGGTCTGAATACTTTCTGTACCCACTGTAGTTTCAATACATAATCTGTCATTATGATGAGAAAAAAAGTCATTTTAACCAGAAACAAAATTTATTTAGTTGGATAATTATGCAATTTAATGACATAACATCTCATTTTTATGAGATAATTATCCAGTTTTAAAGATATATCTCATTATCAATAACTTTTAATTGTAATAATTTAAAATGACATTTCTCAAAATATTGTTTAAACCAATAGTGATGTCATATCTCGCTATTCTAAGAAAAGATGGTGTTTTAACAACACAGAATATCATTATTAGGACATAATTGAGTGGAAAAAATTATATGTGTGTGAAGCTACTCACACCAAATTCAGACTTCATCAAATGAATACTAACATCTAATAACAATAATTAATTAAATATATTAGAACATTTTATGAAATTGTCTTTTCCTATAAATTCACAAAATGTAAGATATTAGTTATTATTTTAATAGACATATGTATGGGTGAAATAAAAATGTATACTACAGTAATAAGTGTAAACTACTCTTTACGAAACTATAAATAGGAAACCTCTATTCACTTATTATTAACATAATTTTATCTTCAAAATAATTTAAACAGAAAAGTTACTAATAGTTAAAACCAAATCGTGAAATCATAGGCATAGATTGAGTTTATTTAAATTTAAATGACATGGCTTAGTAAGGAGTTTGCATCAAACTAAAGTAGTAATTCTTTCAAAGTGACTCACATCTTTCAGAGTAATGATGTTTGGGTGCTGGCCGTATCGTAGAAGAATCTCGATTTCTTCAGACGGGTCCTTCTTGGCTCTGTCAATAATCTGAAATGAAGTGGGCTGGTCACAGTGGTGTCTGATTAAGCCTCGACTGACACTGAGTGATGCTGTTCTTTACAGCAATTCATCAAAATGCTTGTATGAAACAGTCCTCTACCTCTGCTGTTCACTAAATAATGTGGTGTTTTGTCACACAAAGAGCCTTTAAATGGAACCTAGTGCTTTCAAAGATTAGATACTTACTTTAACAGCATACTCCACACTGGTGATTCTGTGGACACAACGTTTGCAGACCGAATACGCTCCAATGCCGATGTCCTCCTTCAACTCGTAGCCGTCAGTGAAATGAATGTTGTTGCCATGAAGTTGCTGCAATAAAATGCATGCATAAACATACTAATAGTTTCCGAGATTATGAGTGGTAAAATCACAACATTTCATTACTTCAGCTATAGACATATTCCCCTTACTCTCCATTAGCAGTCTTCATTTTGAACTGTTGTTTCATTTATCTAATGCAGTGGCAGTCATACATTTTGAAGTGTGAATTCAGTGTCTACTGTAGAAGATGATTTAACCCCAAGCATCTTGCAGCACACTCACCACCCTGACTGTCCTCCAGGAGTAACCTGAGGTTAAGTGTCTAGCTCAAGGGCACAATGATAATTCACATCTCCCTCCAGGGGTTTGACCATATGACCTTTCACTTACCGGCCCACATCTTTCACCCTGTATACCTGAATCTGGTGTTCATTAACAAATCATTTCTTTAACAACTTATAAAAAAAAAAAAACCTTGACCTTGTCTAATGTTCAGGATTGCATCATTGTAACATTTGCATAATGAACTGCGTTTGGTCCATTTCTTCTTGCATCTATTTAATGGTGAATAGTCACCTTCACACTGCAATCACACGTTATGTGTTGATACTCATGCGCAGCTGACAAAACAAGACTTGACAACAACAAGGTGACTCTGA
The DNA here is from genome assembly GCA_032361165.1 of Enteromius paludinosus. Taxonomy (NCBI): domain Eukaryota; kingdom Metazoa; phylum Chordata; class Actinopteri; order Cypriniformes; family Cyprinidae; genus Enteromius; species Enteromius paludinosus. Next base: position 1,060,110 of record JAUMHQ010000070.1, read on the forward strand.
CGTTGCATGCACCATTAAGCTCACGGGTCTGGATCTGTACTTTTTTTTGACGTGCATAAACTGCGAAACTGGGAAACATAAACTAAAATAAATTAAAATTTTAATTTAGTGCTGCAAAGATGATGCTTGATGCTTCAGGTTTAACAGTCAAAAACTGAAATGTCAAATGTAAGTAGCTAACAATGTTATGATAGAAACAATCAAAAGTAATCAGTGGTGGTTCTACATGGAATTACTCCCTGGGCGAGACCCCCTCTTTGCGTCCCCCACCTCCAATATGTAGCAATGATTGATATTTGACGCCATGAAAGATAGCGTATGCCCTTACTTTTAGTTTTTTTAAAGATTGCCTTAAATATGTGATGTGAAGTACAAAATTCATAAACGGATTTAAGGAAGTATAACTCTTATTAGGCAAGACAAAAACTTTCTTCAATTGTCATATACCTGGAAATGAAACTGTCTCTCACATGGCGATATCAACAAGTCCACACATCTCTCTCCATGATGGTAACAGTTACACTTTTATATAACAGAGCTGCAAAAAAAAAACACACAAACACACAAACACACTGTTCCTGAAGCCATGATAAGCGTATGTGTGGAAAATGACCAATCACAAGAGCAGTGAGACCTGACATTTGATCCCCACCTCCAAAGTCTCAAAAGTGTACTTGTCGAGCGAGCAGGGGTTGAGTAGCGTCTTGTATTTATGTGCGCTAGATTTGAAACTAGGCTATTCAAACGCCATAGTCACAGGTATGCTATGATAGATAATAGAAAAGCGTTTAGGGGCGCAGATTATTTTTTTCCCCCAATTAGTGCTTGTGACACCCCTCAGAAAATGCGGCCCTGGGCGGTTGCCCCATTCGTCCATGCCTAAAACCGCCACGGAAAGTAATATTCAGTTATGCAAACTGCAAACCTCTAACCCAGACGTATTTTCATAACATAAGGCATAATATTAAGAATTCTTGTTAATTATTTACATTTTTAATGTCACAGGTGGTCGTATAAGCATTTCATACCGTACTGTGTATGACTGTGTATGTGACAAATACAATTTTCATTTAATGGCTGCTGGTTGCCAGTAACTTACTGTAGATTTAAATTTATGTTATTAACGGGCAAGACTTTGTTAAACATTGACATAATAAACATTGACGAGTATTTCTCTTTACAGGAAAAATTTAATAAAATAACAGTCTCCAGCACAGCATTTCTGGGAACCAATATCAGGAAAAGAAAAAAAAAAGGTTGATGAGCATTGCTGGTTCCCAAAATGCTTTGTATGAGGCTATTTTGAATAGTTTTATTCTATTAAGATCAAATACTTGTTTATGTTTAATGTTCATTGTTTATGTTTTAGTGTTCATATTTGAACAAACTGTTGCCAATAACTTTGATAAATATGAATCTACAGTAAGTAACTATAGCTGCATAACTACAACAATTTGTTTTACAGTGTGCTGACATGGTTTAAAGCCACTGTTGTACAGATTTTGAAAAACCTAAAATTTCCCTAAAACTTCAGCACCATTCTTTTGCTGCCTTGCTAGCAGCTTTTTTTACCTTCACGATATACAAATCTAGTCTTCAGTGCTTTGTAACAGTGCATGGAGATGCATTTATCATCAGCTAAAAGTGAAACAGACATATACGTCAAAGATGTAAGTAACCGACAACAGATAAATGAAACGCCTCGCGTAAACAAAAGCAATTCACGGCACAGGTTTAGAAATTCTCCAGAAATAGCTGCACTCATGCATGTTCATGAGCTCTATCAGTGTAAGTTAATCTCGTATGCTCGGCAGATGCCACATCAGATCAGAATGATCTAGACAACGGCACTGCAGAGCACATATCCGCTCGTGTGCCAGTGCATCACCGCCAATCAATACATCTCATTCCGGTCACTGCCACCACAGAGTAGACACTTCAATAAAGAAGCTCTTCAGGAATGAACCATCTGGCAGAATAAATTCAGCTTACGTAACACAGGGTCCTTTTTTCCTTCTCTTTCTTCTTGTTTTGTGTTGTGCAACGCAGCAGTGCTTCCCTGAGGAATCGATCTGAATTGAGTCCATGTATACAGCCAGACCAAGGTTAAATGGATACATAAAACAACTTTGGCTTGGATGACTGCAATATTTCTTATATGCCAGCAACTAGCCCTCAATGTAGCAAAGCATGAACGAGAAAAAATTGCTTATTTTTCATCACAAAAGAAAATACATTTGTAAATTTTCTAGAAATAGCTGGTGCAAAATTTGCTGCATTGATGATTAGGTGATGTAGGTGGTTGCTATGGTACTTTTATGCAGTTGCTAAGGTATTTTTTTCTACTTTTCTATGGCATATTTTGAGTTGATTGTTGAGACATGGTTACTTTTATAATATTATTATTATATTATTATAAAGTATTATGAAATTACATGGTATACAAGGTATTTTAATTTGCTTTTAGCACACCTATCTGCAGTAGCATTGTAAGTATTTTGGGGGATTTAACATTTCACTATGTATTTGCAGCATTTTGAGTTGATTTTAGAACACTGCTACATGTACATGTAATTATTTTAAGTCTTTTTTTACATATAACGAAGTAGCTGCTAAGGTATATTCAATGAATTTTAGTTGGTATACCTTTGCTTAGGTATTTTGAGTGGCATTTAACATCGCTTTGTAGTTGGAAGATATTTTTTTCATTGACTTTTAGCATTTTACTATGCAACTGCAGCATTTTATATTTAGTGCAACATTTCATTACTTGTTTTAAGTGTTTTTGTATGTTGCTAAGTGGTTGTTAATATGTTTTGAATGGTTAATAGACACTTAAGTTTGCTAAGGTACATTGAGTGGCTTTCAGCAAGTCAGCATGAAATGTTTCATTGTGCATTCTGCTGTATTTTGTGTTGATTTTAGCATGTTACTGTTATTTACATGTTGTTATGTGGCTGATAGGAGTATTTTAAATGCCTTTCTTAAAGGAGTCATACAAAGCTAATTTTCCACAAGCTAATATGATTCTTTAGGGTCTCAATGGAAAGTTTGTAATATAGTTATATAGTTAATATAGGAAATAAAAAAAATGCTAATTTTACCCTGCTAAAACAGTTCTTTTGAAATCACTCTGTTCTATGTATTTCCCCTTTAATTCTTTAGTACTTTTTTTTGCCGTATTCATAGTGAAACTTGCTAATTAGCACATTTTTGGGAAAGGCGATTTGCAAAGATTCATTAAAATACATTATACTCACTGCTTCTGTAGGTGAGGCTGGATCATGAATGATTTTTGCGTGAACATAAACGCATTTCGGTTGATCAAGGGTGCATTTCCTTTAGAACCAAACGTAACGTAACGTTAACGTCTTCAGTCACTCAGATGTCGGGGATAATGACTGCTATGTTCATTAATACATTCAACAACATGCTGCTGTCAATCAACTATTGTGGGAGCGGACTCTGTCGGTGTATCGCCACACCAACATTTATTTGAGAATGGCTTGATTTCAGAAGGGGCAACTTATTTTTATTGAACATAGTTTTCTAAAACTCGTTTCAGGAGGAGGGTACGAAGGCTCCCCCCTTATTTATGATCTCCGCCTGTATGAATCAGTATACGAGGACGCAGCTCCTTCCCCGACCACCGCTGCCGCCGCCGCTACTACCTTAACCATTGCAGCCCGCTCTCCAAGAGAGCCTGTGGCTCCTTCAAGAGGCCGTAGGCCGTAGGCCTACCAGGCCTCAATCATCCAAGCCGGCTAAGATCAAGATCCCCACCTCCACAAAGGACCCCGCAAGCTTCTCCCGCCGCTTCCCGCTCTTCCTCCCGCTCGCCAGCTCCAACTACGGAGAAGATAACCATGCCCATGCTCAAGCAAGCTCTGAACAAAGCCGGCATTAGCTTCTCCAGAAAAGCTACAAAAGCCGACCTGCTAGCCCTCTACACTTCCCACTCTGCAGCCCGGCCTCGAGCTTCCTCCCGAAGCGCTCCATCCGCCAGCCAGGGAAAAGCCCCAGACGCTCCCGCGGTGGTGGATCTCACATCCTCTGCTCCGTCAACCTCCCGAGCTTCCACCCAACCCCTGCCAAGCTTCCCATGGCCTCCCACCCCTGCTGAAGTCGCTCCCGGCCATGGCCATTCTTCCCATCATTGCTGCTCTGGACATTCCCACGATCCCACCCCTGCTCCCCACACCCCTCCTACCGATACCTTTCCTTCTTCCTACTCTTCTTCTTTCCCCGCTGTCCCATCCACCTCTGCTCACTGTTGCCACGCGCCCCGCTCTACCTCCACGTCCTGCCCTTTGTTCACTCTTCAGACTGCCAGACCCCTTCCCGCACCTCCTAACGCTCTCGCGCTGGACCCCACCCTGGTGTCTCCTTCTCTACGGACTCAAATTCTCACAGAAATTCAAGACGCTGGCTCCAGAAGCAGAGACCCATCCCACACCAGTGCCTCCCTTTTCTCAACTCATATTCCCATAAACCACCCCCTGAGGCAACTCCATGAAGCATCCATGGATTCCATCATCCTAGCTCTGTCTCAGAGAACCCTCCAGTCCTACCTCACAGCCTGGAAAAAAATTTAAATAGTTTCACGTTCAATTTAATTTGGAATTCCCCGATTTCTCCCTCCTCTCCGTCACCTCTTTTATTTCGTTCCTAAAATCTAGCTATATGCACACATGCTCTATTAAAAGCTATTTAAGCAGCATCCCATTTTTTCACAAAATTATATTTGGTCGCCCCGCCGAAAGTCTTTCCAACGTTCAGATCAACCTCATGCTCAAAGGCATCCAAAGATCCCAACCAGCCCGCCAAGACAAAAGACAACCCCTTACTCTCGAAATCCTGACAAAATGCATCTCACTCCTCCGACTAGGTTATTTATCTCCTCACATAGATAAAACTCTGGATGCCATGTTCATCCTCGCTTTTTTCGGATTTTTAACATGCTCCGAAATTACAGCCACGTCCCGTTTCAACCCCACCATCCACCCAACTATTTCTGACCTCCGCATCATTGACCACGAATCTATCGCGTTCCTCCTTAAAAAGATTAAAACAGACCAGTTCCAAAATGGTCATTACATTTACATCTTTAAACTCCAATGCGCCGTAAAACCAATGCAAACTCTGATCGCCTACCGACACTACAGATTAACCCAATCCGCCGCTCCTTCCGATCCTCTGTTTTTGGACGAATCTAACAAACCAGTCACTCGCTTTTGGTTTCAAAAGCACTTAAAAAACATCCTGCGCACAGCTGGCATCCCCTGCGAAAATTTCTCTTCCCATTCCTTCAGAATCAGAGCCCCTACCTCTGCAGCTGAAAAAGGCTTATCCCAGCTCCAAATCCAAACCTTAGGGCGTTGGTCATCAAGCGCTTTCAAAAGCTACATTCGCTCCGATAAATCCACCATAAAGGCTGCGCTTCAGACATTAGCCTCACCCTCTAACAGCCCGAAACCCATCCCAACAACCTCTTCCATCCACCAGCTCCGCTAGCCACATCCCACTTAATCAGTATCCATATTGCCCACCCCCGTTCACTCACCCAAGCCCCTTGCAGCCCCCCGAACATTGGTCTCAGCCCCTTGCAGCCCCCCGAGCATTGGTCTCAGCCTCTTGCAGCCCCCCTGAGCATTGGTCTCAGCCCAATTAAATTTCAGTCTAGCAACTGCTTTTTTTCCAATGATCGAATAGCGGTCCAACGCCCGGAACATCAGCTTAAATCAAGCCGACAAGCCCGAACTCGTGAAAGAGGTCATCTGGTGCCACATGCACTTTTACAAGCTGTTTGGACTGAAATGTGTGTTGGGAGTTTACACAACCACCCTACAATGATAAAGGTGCACGTTACATTTGGCTCTGAAGGGAAACGCACCCTTGATCAACCAAAATGTGTTTATGTTCACGCAAATCATTCATGATCCTGCCTCACCTAAAGAAGCAGTGAGTATAATGTGCTAATTAGCAAGTTTCACTATGAATACGGCTAAAAAAGATCCTCTGAGAGTGCCGCGGAAAAGAGAGGGCGGGGTCAGCGGAGCTCGTGAAGGTTTAAAGGGGAAGTACACAGAACAGAGTGATTTCTAAAGAGCTGTTTAAAATTAGCGTTTTTTTTACACTCTCTGAGAAATTTTTAAAACAAACTATATTACAAACTTCAAACTTACAAAATTTCCATTAAGACAAACAATATGGTTTTACGGTTTGGAATGACATGATGGTAAGGGATTAATGACAAAAATTTTATTTTAAGCTGGAGTTACCCGTGTTGCTGTACAGTTGTGGATTGGATGGTTGTCAGCATGCAACACCATAGAAGTTCTCAGAGTCCCGCTCACCTGTACAATGGGGTTCACAGAGTTTTGCTTGGTCTCAACCAGTGGTTGTTCTTGGTCCAGGTTAGAGGCCACAAAGCTAAAGCCACGGAAGAGCTGGTGTGCGTTAGCGCTGGGTGGAACACCGGGTGAGTCTGCAGACACACACAGATACAAACATAATTAAAAAAAAGGCAAAAAGAACACAGTCTCTCTATGAATGGAAACACACAATTGATCCTATGTGAGCAGTATGAATTGACTGGGTGCACTATGCGGCAGGACCTGAGGGCTCTTGGTAAACAGGTTCTGCTACTGCAGTTCACTCTAATTTGTTTTTGCACTCTCGCTGTGCTTTCTGGGGACAGACTGTTATGCAAGAATAGTTTCCAGCTTGCTGTCTATCACATTGTCTACAACGCTTGAAAGCAAACACCTACAATGATTCTTTCAGCCATAATCTAAATGATACAGCATATGAGTGCTTTATCTGAAAATCAACTGCAATTTGCGCCACCTGTCGGTGTGCGGGATGTAAACTCAGGATCAAAGTGGAATGTGTCCTCTGGTCGGCCCACTGCTGGTTTGAAGGGAGGCTTAATTTCTCGTCTGTACAATTTCTGTTGACAAAAAATACATAATTAAGACACATACTCCAATGCTTATACGCGTTACAGAAAATAATAGAGCAAGACATAATGAACGTTCCTGTGAATTCTGAGTTGTAGTTTAATAGAACATTATAAATCAAAAGCTATGTGAACTAAGTGTTGGATTAGTCAAAAGTAAATAAATATAGCATTTAAATTTACGTCTGAATATGGAAATTTTGCAATGAAAAGTTTTTAAATGTAAAATTTTTTAATGAAAACCACTATTAATACAAATGAACAGTGCTAGGGGAAATGCATATTTAAATACAAGTAATGCTAATCATGTTTTCAGATTACTTAATTAAGTAACTTTCAAAGTGACGCATTACTTTCTAAAAAAAAACAAATAAGCAAGGCAAGGCCAGGTGACAAAATGTAATAAACTATCATAATGCATTACTAGTAGCATAATTACTGTTTTTATGGGCTAATGCAAAATTGTAATGCCTTACTTTTAAAAGTAACTTTTCCCAACATGGCAAATTAACTGTTTTTATTTCTGACATGATGGAAAAAGATTACTTTATTCAAACTTCCTACTGTGCTGGAGTGATGTGCAATGACTGCTGGTTAAATTTCCTTCTGCACATCCTGTGAAGTGATGTTCCCTTATTCCCAATGCTGTTTACAGCTCCCTTCAAACTGTATCGTCATTTACTGTGTGGTGTCTTTAGATTGAAATCTCACAGGTGAAGTAAAATACCCAGGGGTCCACTTTGCATGGCATTTGTGGTCTTAAAAAACTGTTAGCAGAATTCAGTCGTTTGTATTTATAGACCCCAGGTTAAAATGCACCAGGATTTATTAATGGAAACCTGCTTAAAATGCACTATGCAGAAAACAGTATGCTACGAATATGGGCCCAGTCACAATATCACACAGTTACCAGCCTACATATTTAAGAGTAATTAACATTACAAAATATTACATAGTATTATGCAGAAAGTTTGGAACTCACATTCCAGTCTATTGTTGCAAAAAATATATGTCGCTTGATTTCTTCCACTCCATCAGGTCCTGCACCTGCAAAACATCCAGAAACATTCAGTCAGATAACAGGTTGTACAGACTTTTTAAATCTGGATGAGATGAAATGCCTCTTAAACAAACCTCTCCTAAAACCCATCTGGTACAAAAAACTATTTAAAGCATAAGATTCCCATGAAGTATCGGTCTGTCTGTGAGTCAGACAAGTGTTGAGAGCACTCAACAGCATCACATCCCCAGCTAGCTTTAACTAAACTTTTAAAGCCCCAACAAGCAGAAATCTAAAAGTGCTGTGTTATAATACACAACTAAGTGGTCAAGGTTTGTCTGATTAGCATAACCCAGTTAACCCCCTGTTAGCAGATGCTGCAACAGAAGGCTGCAAAATGCATCTTCCTCCACTGATGTGGTCATGGCTAACCTTTCTAAATGTGATTTGAAACAGATTTGGCAAATGCTCCAATGCATATTCTTATTTATGCTGAGAAGAGCTTCAAAGGTTTCTATTTACAACATGTTTTGCAGTGTTGAGCAGAGTAGCCAATCACCAACAAATCTATTGATTTCTTATTGGTTTCACATCAAGAGCACCAAAAGTTTATTATGGATGTTTATGGTGAAAGGGAATGCCACAGCCCTTTTTCTCTGTTTTCTGTAGTCTTGTCCCAGCGATTTCTATTAGTTTATTCATTTTAATCATTTGCATGTCTGCTGCAAGTCTTATTAAAAGCCTGTCTTGACAATGGTGAATTACCACTTTTTACAGTTTTAAAGCTTATGGTAAATCTGTCCTGAAAGGTGTACATATTATCAGTAAAATTATTTTCTCTTTGAAAAAAAACAATAGGATTTTTTTATTCAGTAAGCCTACCGTTACGCTGTACCTCACAACACTATTCCATCTAACAATTCTGTTACAATTTTACCTGTCAAACTATGTTAGTAGTCATACACGAGTCAAGACCTGGATGCCATGTATACAACTAATCTGAGACAGAAGAATTTTAAGCCACAGTCAACAAAAGGTCTTGATGGCATTTATCTTTGCCTTATAAATAATGGATAAAATGATTCTCCCAGCTAAATTCAATCTCGGCTTTGACAAACATTCACTAGCAGCGTCTTGAAGTCTGTCTGCAGTCATTCACACAGGAAATCATCTAAAATGAGATTCGACTAAAATGAAATTCATGCCCACTGATGCTGTGGTAAGAACAATGTGCAATTGCTTTATACTATGTTTGGCTAAAGGAGGTATCACTGTGATCATCTGATATTTATTGTTCTTAACAGTTCATATTATTTGTATTATTTTTATATTTAAACTCCTACTGGAATAAACAGCTTTAAATAAGTAATTTGCTGGTCTTTGAAATGTGCATTGAAAAAACGTTTGTGTGTTATTTTATGTTTCTATTAGTTCTTTCTAACACATAAAATTTGATTAAAAGAGCCAAAACACCTGGAATTGAAATGAGACCCACAGTCGTTAAATTCTTTATGATTCCCATCCTTACAGTCACAAAGATAATAAATATGGTGTTCATTTTAAAGTCAGAGGTCATCATTGTTACTCTCAGTTGGAAAATAAATGAAAAACAGCAAGCCAGCAGTGTAGCCACTATGTAATAGCAAAGCCTTTTGAGAGCACTAAAGGACTGAGCTTATTAAAATGCTCCAAGATAACACTGTGTTTGTCTGAGGTTCTGCTCAGCTTATTATCAAACATTAAATGATTTCAGACAGTGAGAGGAAAAGAAAAAACAAAAGAAAGAGGAGAATTGTGGGTGAAGATCTTATGGAAGGTCTTTTGGGCTTAGCATGAATTACACATTTTGGATTTCTCACTACTCACAAACTGAACATTAATATAATAATAATAAAAAAAGGTAGGGCAGTTTTGTAGCAGTGTAGTAGTGGTACTTTGGTATTCTAAAAAGAGGTTGATTTACACCAAAAAAACATTTAACTCCCTAAATCTAGCAGAAGTATCTCTTTAATGTAACAATCGCAGGTTACCACTTTTTATAGTTTAAGGCTGGCAAACCATCTTGGCTGGATTAGGATGGTCTTATGGATATTTCTTGGTTTAAGGCAGTGCTTTGGGAATGTACAGAAGCCTACCTAATCTGTTGGTAGGGTTTCTTTTGAAAAGAGCCCGCAGTAAACTCTGGACTTCTGGGCTGAGGAACTGCGGCATGCCGAGTTTTGCCCTGAGAGAAAAATAAATAAATAATAAACCATTAAATATGTTATTTATTTCTGAAAATAAATGAGGCTGTGATACATAGCCACAAACATCACAAATCATCTTGACAGATCCATTTGTGAGGACAACTTTAGAATTACAAAAACCAAGCAAAAAATGCACAAATACAACAATAATTCTTACTTGAGAATAAGCGCCATTGTCTCTTTGCGGTCTTTGCCTTGAAATGGCAGGGATCCAGTCAGCATCTCAAACTGGAGACAGTAATAGAAGCATCAGGCTTTGCTCTAGCAAGTTTATTTACGGATGATACAATAAGAGAAGTGTGTATTCAGCACTGCTGCACAGTAACAGCGCATACTGTGAAACCAAATCTGTCTCAGCGTGCTCACTCTTATGTAACACATTTCCCTGTGAGCAAATTCATTTTAAGGCTGGGTTATGCTGTGAATATTTACAAGTGAGCTAGTTAAACTGTTTGTAGTTTTAAAAGGGATTCCAGATTTTCAGCAAACAACTCAGGTCAAGTTTATTTACAATGTGAGCTGGGTGATAACACGGTTTCAAACGATCTACTAAAGTAGAAATTTGAGAACTTTAAATGTAATAATGATCTATTAATTTAATCCTATAAACTGTCTGCATGTCCTGCATTTACTGTCAAACTTTTAAAGGCTATTCATACAATTTGTGTTTTGTCAAGGTTTGGCTGTGTATTATGGTCCAGTAAGCCCACATTGGTAGATGGCTACAGCTGGTCGAGCATAAATTATACTTCACCTTAAACAGTTTTAATTAGAAGTCTCATCTTAACATTAAATCACAAGCTCTTTAAAGTCAAGTGTCGTATCCATCTGAGCTCTTCATACTTTTAAGTGTGCACCTCTTCAAAAATGATTTGCTCCAACAATGGCTGTGAGTCAGTTGCTTCTGAGGAAATGGAAATTCTCAGAGGACGTACCCTCATCTAGAAGCAATTACCGGCAACAGCTCAGGGCAATAATAAAAGGTGTTTTTGCCAAAGCAGATTTTTTTTTTAAGTTATTAGAAGAATCTATGGCCCAGTGCAGCTGCAAGAAGAGTTCCATTGTGTCTGATAAATATAATTTTCATATCCTAAGTGTTTTGTTTGTTTAGTTAAACGTTAGCAACTCTTACTGATGCTGTGTTTCACTCAAATCTCATTAATTATCTGAATGAAAAAATGAGGACATAAACATTTTTGTATGTTTTTTTTTTCATCTACAGTAACTAGATACACGTTGCAGAGTTTCTGGAGTGACAACAGTATTCAAATGTGATACTGTATGACAAAATAAAAATGACAAGTTTAGGCTCAAACCTAAAAATTAAGATGGCTCTAAAGACAACAAGAAGCCGTGCATTGCCAAGCTGTGGAACATAAAGTCTTTGCACTGTCTTCCTTCTGATTCCAATCTGTTACACACCTTTTTGTACCTAAATCACCATTCTGAATGAAAATGCAAATTCATTCTTTTTGCTTTTGGAGCGTTAAAAGCTCACAAGCAGTTGATGTTTGGTAAAATAAATCGTTGAACAAATCTTTAGGGAATAAATAAGGTAAAAATAAATGCATATTATAAGAAAATAAAAGCTTTCACAACCTATAACAGGGGCACTTTAACTTTTTTAAAAATATCAAGTTATACATTTTTTGCTATATCACCCATCCCTATTATCCACCATTTGCATTTTTGCCTTTAAAAAAAAAAAAAGTGCAGTTCACCATGTAAAATTCTGAGTTGAATGGAACACAGCATAGTAAGGCTAGTTAATGCATTAAAATAACATTAAAACAATGTACAATGCAATTTGCTTAATAATTTTGTAGCAAAATGGGCTGTGGAAACCCCACAGAGCTACGGTTTACATTATCCTTCAGCCCCAGGCTAATGCTACACACCCTCATAACACTGCAACACTGTGATCCTTCACAATCTTTAAGGACACTTACCATTAAGACACCAAAAGACCACCAGTCAGCACTTTGAGTGTGACCTCGTCTATTGACCACCTCTGGGGCCATGTACTCGATGGTCCCGCAGAAAGAGTATGCTCGTTTGTCATTGTCGATTGCCTCTTTGCTCAGGCCAAAATCTAAGAGCGTAGAGAAGATATTAAACCATCAGCTTCGATCGATGACTAACATAAAGAGTTGGGTCATGTGGGGAGAGAAAATGAAACAAAAATCCTGCTTACCTGTGATCTTTATGTGGCCCTCTTCATCAAGGAGAATGCTGGAAAGGTGAAACAACAGTGGATTACATTTCATTTCTTTATTATGGTATAGCGAGCAGCCACAGAATTATAATGAGATAGAGAGGTCATTTATTAATTCACTACAATAGAACAAAACAAGCATTTTAATAATCTTTAAACATTTTGTTATTGTTGTTGTATCATTTTATCTTGATATGCATACATTTATTTGCTTTTACTTTTATTCTTAATTAAACATTTAGTTCATTTTGTTAATTATTTTTATTTTCATTCATTAATATTTGGATTTTTTTACACATACAATGCATTTTTGAAATTTCAATCTCTGTCCAACAAATCTAGAAAGAATTAATTAAGAAAAAAATTAAAAAATTTAAAAATGTACAATCATCTAAAATATATTATTAATAAAAAATAACAGTATTAATAAATATAGTGATGGCAAAATCAATGTCACTTATATATCCTACTGACAAAAAAATTCAAACATTCAAATAACTGACTTATGCCATTTGGTAACAATTTATTTGAGGGTCTCTAAACTAGTTGCTTATTAGCATGCATATTACTAGAATATTAGCCATTTATTAGTAGTAATTAAGCACATAATGCTTATT